>JAODXP020000027.1:29074116-29109661 GCA_027497455.2 Sardinella longiceps
TCCTTCAATTGCACTGAATTTGTAAAGCAAATATTGCATACCTTCCATGGCAAGTTAATGGCATTTTTCAATAATCTCTCCACCTCATTCAGCTTCACTTCAATGTCTCTTGCTTCCTTAATTTTCACAAGCCCTGGAAAACAAGAGAAACACACAAGTATGTGAACATCAACAATGAACAACAAAGGACAGTCACGATGACCTTTCTACTCTAAAATGTCTTATCAGATGCCACTGAAAGGTTCAGTGTTTCAGTAGCTCTATATCAACGTGGGAAAAACTCCTGGCTGACAGTTCAATAGTGCTAACCTTTCCCTTCACAATATCCATTTGAATGCTGCCATTAACAGAAGCAAAGAAAAAACCTACTGTACATCAGTATGTACTGTATCAGTGAGTGTGTTGAATGGCGCTACTTTTTACATTTATTTTTATTTATCTATTTCTGTTTTTCATACACTGACTGTTAAGTACTTTGGTTGTAAATGTGCTATCCAAATACATCTTAGCTAATTACTTACTATACTTTTATTTCTATGAGGTAAACATTTTTGTACTTATCCTGGTGTTCCCTTGTAAAATGTCTACTTTGAGCTAATGACATGCTTGATAGGCTTTTTACAGAGGGATGGCATCATTATATTGCTTGAAATGTGTGACTGCTGAACATGGCAACTGTCTGAAAAAGTCTGACGCTGAAATGCACATGATTCAGAATAAGAGACAGAGAAGTGAGTGTTGAGTTGAGACTCCAGCTATGAGCTCATCCAGCCAGTGGTTATGCTAAAGATGAGCGATGACGGGAACAATGACGGTGATGCAGGGGAGTGTGGAGCTCATCCTGATTCAGCCCCTTAGCCACACAAAGAAACCTCAGAGCAGCAAACCTGAGCCAGAGAAGGGATTTGGAGGCATAAAGTACTGTTTTAAGGGGGACATTATAGCGACCCTGTAGTAACTGGTTAAAAAGAGAAATAGAAAAATATTAAATTAAGAATCGACCTTCCAATCAGTAAATGCTGCAATTTTAAATAAAGTGGTTTGGCATGATAAAGATGCGTGTAACAATATAGCATGTAGCCTGGTCATGGGACTACACAGTAACTGCAGTAGGCCTATGAGGTGTTAGACAGAAGCCTGCTGCCTGTGCAGTGCGGTCAGTTCCCAGTTCTGAATGCAAAACAACAACACAGCTGTCCAGCAGACACCAGACATTAATCTTCTCTCTATAACACAGTCTGTTCATTCATGCTGCTGTGCACAGATTACTAAAGACTGGAAACAGAATGTGTCCAGAGGCTGAAGCAGTCGAGACAAAACACACCTCTACTGATGAGACAGCATGGAGATAACATTGCTTAGTTTAAATAGCTAAACATGTTGTTATGAAAGAGAGTAAGGGAAACAACAACAGCAGTAACAAGCAGAAGAAATTATAAACAGCTGCATCCCCAGTTCACTTCCTGAGGAACAGACATCTTCCTGTGCATCCTTCAGTCTACATGCCCTGGAAAACATTCAGCATGTTCTATCTTTTGCTTCTCTCTCTCTGCACTGCACTGATACTTCAACTGGATTGACTTTCATCATTGAAAAACTCTAACCTCTAAATTGCAAAAAGCTGCGATCATTTATCAGACTGGAGCACAGCAGTATTTGAGCATTCCCAATCCTGATGACAGCAGCTCCTGTGTTAGCAGTTGGGAGAAAAATGGCCCTGGAATGGACACAAATCTTCCCTCAGCAGGAGCAGCATTGGGTCTCTCCAACAGCTAGCAGCACATGCCACTTTTACCATTGGAAAAGATGCTTCATTTTGCTCTGCTTTTTTAATATGTATTTCTTTCCTGAGCATTGTTTGCAACTGCAGTTTTCCTCATATCATCAACCAAATGCCTGCTGCAAGAAAGCACAAAATTGCTTGTCATGTCAGCTCTGATAAACAGCAAGATAAGCAACTGCAACTAGCCTATACATTACATGTTTGCCTTTGCGACTATATCTGCAACATCTAAGCTGATGGTTCCTTTTATGTCGGACAAGTATAGTATAAAATACCTCAAGATATTTAATTCTGTGTGCACATTCTTTGTGCATGTGTCTATAATATAAGGCATACTGGAAGTGCATGGGGGTCAACAAAGAAGGAACCATATCTGCTTGGTCATGGACCTTCTTGCAGTGTGCCTAACTGTCACTGATGTTAACACAAGTGTTGCCAATAATGGGAGTGTAGAATGGACACACTGTTCGGCAGCCCTCTCCACTGCTCAGCTGACACCATCAATAAGGTTGATTCCTGGAATCATTCCGTCAATATCACCATCTAGGAATTCATCCAGACCAGTAGCACTTCCCATCAATGTCCTCAGAACAACAGATAGGTTTCATACCCATGTCATGTTATAATTATCCATTTCCTCTTACATCATCATTATTAGCCAGCCCATAATAACCCATGTCTCCACACACCCCCTCAGAATGTCACACGGGTGTGATGCACTGGCCTGCTGTTGAGAAACTCAGTGGGATAGATAAAAATAGGATCCTGCTCTGCCTCTCTCTCTCTCTCTCTCTCTCTCTCTCTCTCTCCCGCTCATCAGACCAGAACTGTGTGTCACTCTCCGCTCATGACATCAACCTGAGGAGTGTTGTGTGTCTGGCCCAGTTGCCTAGCAAGGCCCCAGTAGCAGGAACACAAGGGCCATGCCAGCCAAACTAAACTACTGCAGTACAACAGGAGATAAGCACCTCAGTGGCAGTTTAAGGGATGGAAATGAAACATTGACTTGTATTAAGGCAGATAAATGAACGAGTGGATTTAGACGGGACTTAATCTGTGCCTCACTGACTGAGGTTAGGGTCTGACTGAGGTCTATCCATCCTACTTGACAAAAAGAAACATTCACCTAAAAAGTACAGGCACAGGCACAGGCACACACACACACACACACACACACACACACACACACACACACACACACACACACACACACACAGAGAGAGAAGGTTCTTTAAATGAGGCACCAAAAATGTAGAGCGGACTCTGAAAGCACGTGTCAGTGAGTCACTGGCTATTTTACTGTAGTTGGTCTATGAATATGCTGTGAATTAGGTAGGATGGCACTTGGCTGGGGCCAGGAAGGCTGTTTGGGGTATGGTTTTGAAACGCCACCTTGGCTGGCTGGACACAGACAAAAGCAGAGGTGCCGCTGAAGTGGCAGTGGCACACGCTGGGCGCTGTGCCAGGCCCAGATAAGCCTACTGGGAAAAGCCTGCCCCCAGAGCTGAGCCTACAGGGAGGGGATCAACTCAACAACAATTCCTATAATCATGACAGTCAAGGAATGTTTACCATCAGCATGTGAAACTGAAGCATGTAAATAATACAATGGCAGGCTTGGTTTAGATTTTATTAACTATAATAGCTTAATAGCTCAAAATAGCTTCAGATACTTTTTTCCAAGCAATTTTGTAATCATTAGCCTAATGTTGATAGTAATAAGATCACTTTGGACATATAGCCTACAGTTATGTATAGTTCTGTAAATAATTTGAAAATATCTGTTATGAAACTAATTCTTTG
Organism: Sardinella longiceps; assembly: GCA_027497455.2. Taxonomy (NCBI): domain Eukaryota; kingdom Metazoa; phylum Chordata; class Actinopteri; order Clupeiformes; family Clupeidae; genus Sardinella; species Sardinella longiceps. The sequence continues at coordinate 29,077,703 of JAODXP020000027.1, forward strand.
ATATTACTACTAAATCATAAATGGATGTTTGCTGTCCGCTTTGGCCAGAGTTTGATTACAGATAGCCTATTGTAATTCTCTGGGCTTAGGTGGAGGAAGACAGCAGCACAGACACTGACTCAACCTATGGCTAATAATCATGTCTGTATGAAATGTCACTACTGTGACTGATCAGAGGAGTGGACAGAGTTCACAGGGCAGCAGCATCATACAGAAATTCCTAAAGATCAACCATATTATCCACCATACAGTACATACTGTGGCCTAAATCTGTGACTGATTAATCAATTCAATCTGAGATTAAACTTCAATGAATGTAGATAAAAAATGCCTCTGTGGTCTAGACCCATTTGCCATACCAAGCTACAGAGCTAAATCAAAGTGCTGGTAGTTGAGAATGGGTTTACGCACAGAAAACAGTGATACAAAGAGGGGAAAGGATAAGCTGAAGAACCTTCCAATGGTAGGTGTTTAGTATGATGGGAATAAAGGAATTTGAGCATTTGAGTATAATGGCATTGTCATTTTCTGCCTCCAGTTCTAAATCTTCTCTTCTTGTCTGCATCTAGCCAAGCCATTATGAATGTTATCTTATAAAAGTCAAGAGGCAGGATGTGGCAAATTGAGATATAATTACTTTTTCGAGATATAGGATAAGCAACTGGGCTGACAGAGTAGATGGTTTGAAACCATGTCATTAAACTCTGAAGTCAACACATAGGAAATGTGGCCTGGGGGAAACCTCATTCCCACACCTGCTGGTGCCAGGTATGACTTTCTAAATTACCATTAATCTACACACACACACACACACACACACACACGTGAATAAATCTATAGGCTTAGATCATGAAAGTGTGCTTGCTTTTGCAGTTACTCTGAGTTTAGGTTAACTTGGGCACAACTGACACAACAAAGGCAAGAACACACTTACCTTCTATCAATGGTGACTTCGACAGGCTTCGTCTGTCCTCGGGAAAGCATTCCAAAAGCCTTTTCAATAATCTTCCAAAATCTGAGTAACTTCTATGCAAGTACAGAACGTTTCTATCGGACCACTCAGTCCTAATTTCAAAGAACTCCTCTTCCTCGCCCTGTTGACTTATAATAAGTCTTCGGATTCCGTTAACCCAACAGTCTTTAACAAACATGTTGACCAAAGACGTGCCCTCGAATATCGCCGATGCCATTCCTCAACCGTCAATCCCACATTGTGCGTCTAGTTGGCACTCTTGTCAAAGTGAATAATCAAAACAGTCATGCCTCTTCGGCAAGGCGCGGTCGAAGCTTCGCCTCTTCAACCAGTTGAATGTTAGACAAGAGAAGTCCCACCTTTGACTAAGCTTTTAAACTACAGCCTATCGATGTTTCTGGGCAAACTCCGCTTTGGAGACGCCATGGTGAGCGCAAATATTCTAAACGTGGCACTGACTGCTGACCGAAACACAACCTTTGACCAAGTTGACATGCACTGAAAAGTCCTTCTTGCGCCTCAAAATAGAACATTACATTTTCGACGCTTTGTTACTCCTGTTTACACTGTGCTATAATGTTGACATTGAAGAACGAGTCAGACAGTACATCAGGATTTTGTACACTCTCTTGCGCGCAAAAGTAATCCAAAGGCAATTGCATCCATCAGCAGTCAGAGTCTCATGAGGTTGTGTTGCTGGTCACATTAGGAGACAACTTTATGGCTTCCTCTGCAGGAGTCAACATTTTCCCCTCCCCTGCTTCCTTCTCTCTCCTAGTTGAGTCTCCCCACCGCTATGTAAGGAATGCAACTCCCTGCATTACAGCATTGTCCAGCGTGAGCATGCAGTTTGCTTAAAATGACTGCATCTAATAAGACAGGCATAATTAACACGAGGAAAAGTTGGCAGCGGTCTCAACTGTCTTTCAAGGCAAATTTCTTTTAAATTCACAATGCATATTTCCATAAGACTGTTATTACACAAAATACTGCATGCATAACATAATGGGTTTTTTTACTGACCTTCGTTCTTCAAATGAACTTTAATCCATGTGTCCTTGCTATCTTAAAAGCCTATTTCCATTACTTATGCTTTGCCTGTTTCTTGATTTAATAAAATCAATAAAAGCATGACTTAGCTTAAACATAACGTTAATAGAGAAAAGCTGGTTGACAGACTCGCAATCTAGCCATTCTGACTGCTTCTTTATGGCTGGTTACAAAACACAGGCTTCAGATGAATGATGTGATGTCACAAGTGCAACAGAACACATTCATTATTTCAAGGCTACTTTTCTTTTTACCCTACTTTTCTTCTATTTTTAACTAAAATATTTCTGGAGTTATTTATGCTTAAGCCAAGTAAGTAGCCTACTCGTTGCTCATCTCATCACCAAAACATCAAACCTTCTGACTGATGGCATATGTTAGACAAATAATAAAACCTTTACAGTTAATGTCATAAATGTTGCATGGATCTAAGTGACCATAGCCCATGCAATTCAGTCAAGAAAGGTTTTATTGGAAATAGGATTTTGGTGGGGGCTGTCACTGTGAAAATAGTGAGTGAGGGGTGTGTTTTTATTTGTGTAAGTGAACACAAACACACTTACACTGTCCATCTGATCTGTAAGACTGGTGAGACTATGCCTGAAAATGATTTGTGTACATTGTCTGTGGTCACAGAACCTCCCTCCCGACAACTTAATATGCATGTTCGAACCTGGGCAAGTGTAGGGCAGGATTATGCACGACAGTACTAATTACATGTATACAAGGGGGGATGGCGAGCAGATTTTAATGTTTGTGGGCAAGACAGAATCTTAATATAAAATCCATATAAATGGTATAAAGCGATAGACATCCGATTTACTGACATAGAATAGCCTATCTAGTTGTCTGAAGGTGAAGACCTAAAATAATGTTAGACTTTTTACAGCAGCTTTCAACTATTGTGCCATGATCTAGGCCTACACTTAATTCGAGACTTTGCTTTTATTAGCCGAGTAATCATTCACAGGATCATTTACATCAACATTTAGAATTTTGTTGCTGTTGGCTTTTGGACAAAACTGTAAAGTTGCACACTTGAACCCCGAGCCCTTTTTCTATTTAAAGCCACGTGTCACTTGTCTCCACATGTGCCCTGCTGAGGCTCATCCCCGTTCTCTCTGCTGTCTGTCTATCTCTGCAATAATGAGCTGACAGTGGAGTCGGAAAAGTGATATCATCCACAGATAGAACATTTGCTATATAATTGGGAAGGGAGCTAAGTGGTTTTGGAGCTCATATTTCCACAAAAACAGAAAATAATTCCCTGCAGGACCCTCCAACCCAGCTAGGTCCACAGTTCCAGTAATCCTCTGGATGTTTAGTGTGATGGACATAGCCTGGCCTGGCATTCCTCACCCTAGCACATTTGATTTAGCCCACTTTGTGTTTTGATCCATTTCAACACTACAGGGGTGCCATGGGGGGGGGAGGGATTTGTGGCACCTGCATTTACACATGGCACACTAACATGCGTGCTCTAAAATAGCACGTCTATGATCACACAATTGAGAGCATGCATTTGAGTTGCTTATGCTCTGATAAAATTGATTAATTACTCCATCTATGGTGGGCGTGCGCAATGTTCCTACTTGTGAGAGAGTTGTGTGCATCATCCAGTCTTTGTTGAGGAAGACAGAGATCAGAACTACGAAGTTGCTGTTTAAGGTTTGATTTACATACTCTACACCTCTATTTCTCTAGCCTTTAGGTTTGGGCCCAGAGCATTATGTTGACTTGATCAAGTTGTAGTTTTACTAGTTTTTGAACTTTTAAATGTGCCCTGTGCCATGCTGCTTGGACTATAGGCCAACACATTCTCATACTCCTCTGTGGATATAGAGTAGAGTACTTACAGTATATTATCTCCCTTCAGAACACCATTCTCTTCTCTGATTGGCTGCTAGGTGGCCATTATTTCCAGATAACTGGCTACTTTGGAAGTAGTTCCAAAAAATAACTCATCTAATAACTGATTACCGTTCCATATGAATGCCTCTCAGAATGGTAACTATAACAACAATAAGCAGCCTTGTAGATCTACTTTCAACTGAAAGTAGTACCCAAACCGAACAGGTTAGCTTCTTTTAAATTTGAGTTGCATATTTCTTTTACGTTGTACACGCTTCTTCAAATATACGAGAGATAGATATACGGTATAGATAGATACGGGAGATAAGCGGGATAACGACCTCCGATGTGTCCAGTTATTCATTTATAATTGGCTTGGCGGAATAACTCCGTCTCCGCGCTGCACGCGTCGCCGGAGTTCTAGATTCCACCTCGCCAATTATAAATGAATAACTGGACACATCGTCGGCCGTTATCCCTATCTTGATGGATGGATGGATGGATGGACAGACAGAGAGACAGACAGACAGACAGACAGACAGATAGATAGACAGATAGATAGATAGATAGATAGACAGACAGATCCGAATATTTGTTTAAGTTTATGTTACCAAGTTTAAGTTATGTTAAGTTTAAGTGCACGATTGAAGTCTGGCAAAACAAAAGGTGTAATAATAATAATAATGGTAATAACACTGTAACAGGTGCAATAATAGGCATATTAATATCAACCTGAATGAGGCAGCATAATGTAGACACATTTGACAATTAAGCTTGTTAAAGTACCAAATCATCTCGCTTATTTTCTAATACTCTCCTAGTACAATAAATCCCAATTCACAAATTTCACATTGCACATATGTGGCCATATGTTGGACTACATTGTCTATTATCTCCCTTCTGCCAAGAGCTGTGCTTTGACATTGGACCTCAGGTTCCTCAAGCCACCAAGAGGCCATAAAAGACAAAAAAAAAAGCAGGCCAATAGCAGGAACTGAGCAAACAAAAGCAGGCAGGCATCTGTTAGTATAAAGGGAAATAAAGAACATCTGCAGCCATCTTTTTTCCTCCTTGTCCCTCAGAGCTCTCAGTGAGAAAGGTCTTCATCCAACACCATTCCCCTCCCAGCAGAGCGGCTGCAGCAGCAGCAGGAGCAGCCGGAGGAGGAAGTGATGGGGAGAACCATAACTCAGGAGCCATCCCCTCTCACACAAAGCCCTCTGGAAGGCTGTGGAGAAGGAGGAGGAGGGGAGGTCAAGAGGAGAGTCTAAAAACTAGAAAGCTTTTTTGAGTTGGTAATTAACTGTGGTTGCCGTTCTGAAGCATCTGCTAGACATGTTTTATGGCTCAGCTTTACAATGTCTTCTACCTATCTGAGGGGTTGGCCTGCACTAAAAGGAGACCTGCTGTCTGGACATTGTAACATATTCAGCACTAATTCAGGACATGCTATTATTTTGATCTGTCAGCTCTGCTTCTGTCTTTGGGCATCCAAAAAGCAATTGGACAATTCCTACAAGGCAACAAGTGATCTAATTTTCAGTAAAAAAAAATAAATGCATGCACATCCCACCGCACTGAGGCCAGGTGCAAGACAGAATACGAATCAGAGAAAAAGTGAAGCAGGTGTTTGCACTCTGACACCTCCCCAAACTACAAATTTCCTCCATGGCCTTTGCCTTTTAACTGTACTGGATTCAACAGTTGATCTGAGCTCATCATACAGTGTGCACCATAAAGTAGGCCTAATCCATTCTCTGGATATAGAGTCATTTTATAGGGATAGTATTTCACAGGGCAGTGCTCACATGTGACTAACAGTGGAAGCCAGGGCCGTTTCAAGGTACTTAGGGGGCCCCAAGCAAACAGGACATGGGGGCCCTTGACTCCCCATAAATATAGTAATAACATGAACCACATTGTTATAATTTTCAAACATTATCAATATAATTGTTTGCATTGTTTAAAGTCCAGTTTTTAAAGTCATTTTTTGTTGAAAAACACCACCAACTTAACTACTAAAATGATTAAACATTCAATCTTGGGGGCCCCTTTCAGCCTGGGGCCCCAGGCAATTGCCTGGTTTGCCTGCCTTGTTGCGACGGCCCTGGTGGAAGCAGACCCTTGAGTTGGAATGAAAGTAATCACTTTGCGGGTCCCCACGCACTAATGCATGGTGGTGCAGAGTGTAGAGCAAAGCAATGAGGTCCACTGGTGCTTTTATGTCATTGCACGTCGTACTGTAGTTGTTGAAACCACCTTTGTCTCTAGTAATGGGCCTAACTGACTATGGCAGAACCTGAGGGGACACACAGAGCAAAGGAGGGGAGGAGATCTTACACAACCACAAGTTCATTACAACCATTTTATAAGAAAAGGATTGGGATGGGCTGCCTTGTGGGCATGGGCGATGTTCTGGGCTCTCTCCCACTGCAAGAACAAACTTGACTTAATGGCTTGACATTTGATAGACATGTTTTTACAGAAAGTTAAAACTCATTAAACATTGAACTGTAAGCTGGGTGCTCAAACACAGTCCAGTCAGCAACTTATAGGAGGGTCCATCCAATATTAAAAACATTATGGACAATTGAGACGTACATGTCCATTGTTTCAACACTTTGAATTGCACAAAGTCATACACCTTCTCAAACTTTTGTTTCAGGGCAGGCTCCAAAGGGAGTTGTTCAGAGATAGGTCCCTAGCAGGGACGGATTAATTATTTAGCAGTTAAATGGCTGTGCTGGGGGCAGTAACGTCTCTTTATGCTGCCAGTGTCGGCCCAGTGTCTGTTGTCTGTGGAGCAAGACCTAACCTGCTACAGCCAGTTCAGTTAAATTGAATCAAGTCCAAAGCTATACTTCAAATGCACAAACATACCTGTCCTCAAACTTTTTAAATAAGCCATGTATAATTACACTTCAGGCAAGAACTTGTTTTCTCTTACAGCCTTAGAAACATGCTTAGTCTGAGGAGAAGGGTATACTTCTCATTCTTTAATGCTTCTTTTATGGCTTTCACATCTTTCACATTTCTTATTTACCCCCAAAATGTAAAAAACTAATCAAACGTACGCCTTTGCAACTATTTATGACACTGTAAATAAACCCATCAAACTTATGCTGAATACTTGACCCTTGTTGGTTTAATAAAGTGATATGACATTTCTCAACAACAGTTGTATTTTAACACTATTTTTGAAGAACAAGTCCAGGTACTCCTCTGTCTATGTGTAAGGTTACATTGAACGTGGTGTGATTTACAACCTGTGACACAGCAGGCTTTCACTAATGGAATACCTAATGGCAAAACAGTCCACACAGCCTTCTTCATAATCTATGCTCATCCATGGTTATATGAGATCATAAATACATCAAGCGCAGACTGTGACAGGATGTATTATAATAGCCTACGTACCCTTTGAACGCTGGGATTAACTTGAGTAGGACTTAAATCAATGTTTCCAATCGCTACCTAGTGCAGGCTCATCCTTGGCTTGAAAGTGTGTCTGTTGTGTAAAAAGTGCTGCTCATGTCTGTGACATTAAACAGCATGTCTACTACTTCATAAAGGCTACTTAGACAGTTTCTCACTTAAAGAAAGTATCTGATGGTATTTTTATTTCAAACATTCAATTTGCATGCCTGTGTTACTTTCACTACCCCCAACCCATCTTAGGCTGTTTAGACTGGTGGTGCTGGGACTACTTAGCCTACCTCCTCCTCCACAGGCATGTCAGTTTGCGTGTCAGCAGTCAGTAGCATCATCCATACCACAGAAGAGGGCCCACAGAGAAGCACTTTTTCATGGACGTCCACAGCAGCCAAACACGGGCATGAATTACAGCAAACCACTCGAATGCTTTTGGTTGCTCTGCAGGGTTGAGAAGGCCTGTGGTTAGTGTGGGCATCATGCACACTCGGCACTTCTGGCCTTGGAAGTTGAAATCAAACAGACAGAGGACAATGGCTCAACAATATTAAAGACTGAAAACTGAGGACTGCAGACTGTTTCAGAGTTATGGAAGGAACTTACTAGCACCATATAAGGTTAGCTGGAATTGGCCCATTTATGGGAGAAATATTCAGTCTATTTCAAACACAGGGTAGTCACTATTTCATGAAATACTGGCTAAATATGATTGTTTTTTCATTGAGATGGGTGAGCAAGGTATATCTCAGTTTAGGCTTTAGTAATATATTTTACAACCTTTGAAGTAAATATTCAACATTAGGGATGCAATGCAATGGCTTCCTTACTGTGGCAGCATTCTTAACCCTCATAAACTGGACAGGATGTGCACAAGCTCATTTATTTTGTCAAGTGTGGGTGGAGAACCTGAATCAGTGGTTTTGTGTTGGAGCTCAGAAAACTTTGGTAGGTTAATTGGAAGGAAGAACTGGTACACTTTAACTTAATTCCAAGTGAATTACAAAGAGCAGAGACAGTTGATTTAATATTATTTTGTTGAAGTGAAGTGAGTGGTTTTCTAACAATGAAAGTCCATACATGAGGAAGTAACATTTCGAAGTTATGAATAACGACTTCTGATCACTAGCCTAATAATAGGACAGTCCTGTGTCACATAGAACATGGTCTAGTTTCTGCAGACAGAAGCAAAGAGGAAAAACGGTAAAGGGAAGTGTTGAGTCTTAATCACATGTTCAGACTGACACTGTGCCATGCTGGCATACTCTGCCTCCTGGTGGATGGGCTGTTTAGTGCAGAGTTCTGAGAGGTTTCCAAACAGGGATGATATGGCAAGGCAGACCTTTACTGTCTGGCTTGAAAGAGGTTTGTTTGAACTTTGAACACTACATGGCTGCCGTCCCTGGAAATTTGACGGGCACAATTATCTGGGTTAACATAGAACATTCCCCAAAATGGAAAACAAGTGAGTAGTCCTCTGGTAATATTCAAGGCTGATGCTTGATCCTAGAGAAAACTGGAGACTGAAAGGCAACAATTTGGAGCATATCTGAGAACACGTCTCACCTGATCGGAAAGTTGACGGGTTGCAGAAAAAGTTGACCTAAATTGGTGCCAGTCTTGAAAGCCAAGAACAGGAGATGAGCAGCAAGGATGTACAGCCAACCACTCTGTACTGCATACCAAAATGGACCACAGCAAAGGAGGCAGTGTCTGCAGCAAGATGAAGGCCATGATTTATGACATAATGAAGTTACCAGTTGGATCACATCAACCTTATTTGAAGTTTCTGTTGTCTTACACATGCGGTCAGCATTGTCGTTGAATATGTGTCTCCTGTCTGGAAAATGCATGTAAATACCAACTCACATTGTACTTACCACTGCTGTTTCCCCAGCTGAGGTACCCTTTCAACTTAGAAGATGTCAAACAAAATACCATGAAATCATTCGATACGTAACTTAACATTTCTCTGACAGTTAAGACAATTTTGTTTGGCAAAGATATGAAACATTTTTATTAATAAAAGTAATGTTACACTCAACGTGTTCATTTCATTCAGTGTCCTTCACAACCCAAATTAATGAGTTTCAACCCCAAAGTGGAAACAAAAGGCATTTATTCCTTTATAAGAAACAAACATTGATGGCTTGCATTACGAAAGTGGTAACTGTGGAATATATACAACACGTAATGCAAACAGTGGGCCTCGTGAGTGGGGGATGGGCGGGGCCGAGCTTGGGGATGTCCTTTAACCGATTTACATTTTACACACAACTCATGGAGGAGGCACTTTGACAAGGATGCCCATTGTTGGGTGTCAATAACTTTGCCAGACAAAGCATGGGCAGTTAGTCAATGAAAAATACACATTTTGAGCTCTACAGATACGGAGGTCACAAAATGTGATGGGTTAGAGTTGTATACCAGCCTTGGTAAGGTGGAATACCAGCCTTGTCAAATGAAGAAGCATTTACCAACTCCCAACTCCACAGCAGGGCTGCTCTGAGCATACTGGCCAAATCGGATGCTTTGCCGCTCCTGAGGAAGCAAGGCATCCATAGCTTCATGCCCCAGGGAATCTCTGAATAACGGGAAAGCAACACGGAACCGCCTCTGATTCCCTACGACATCCCTGAAACTGCACTTAAAGACCTTTTTGCTGTGAACAGTGACACAAGCCATCTTGTGAAGTTCTGTCAGTCTTTATGGGGGACAGGCCCCCCTATGATCATTACATAAATGGCCATCCATTGAGCCTTGTCCAAGCTGTACACGTACATCAATTAACATTATGTTCTTCAGACGCTAGGAGAACGGTGCTCTCCCCCATCAAGGCTATGAACTGAACAAATAACTTTCCTGAATAATTTGAAAACAAAGCCTACACTGACATATTTACAGTAAAAAATAAGTTTGCTTTAGAGCAACATAATGAAAATCAAAACCATAAAGATTAAAAAAAAAAAAAAGAAAGAAAAAAAAAGGATGACATTTCATTTGTCATTTGGTTGGATTCCCCAAACTAATCCACACATGTCTGGCGCACCTTGACAAAAGGTATAATGTAATCCAGGTGTAATGCAGCTAGTCTCTACAGAGTGAGAAATCTATGGACTTGGTGCAGGTGGATCAACATGACATTCAAATGGATTGTTTCATACCATTCAACCACTCCACCATCTGAATCAGGTCTACTGGAGGCTTGGGAGGCATCAGCTCCAAGAGATCCCAATCAGGCCTAACTAGAAGATTAGTGATGGATCAGGTCTGTCTCTGCTGCTGCTGCTGGTATACGCTCAGAAGCTGCCTGGAGGGGGAGGGAAACAGAGTTGGATGGTCTCCTGTGGAAGTGGGATGTGGCCTGCTCTGCTCTGCTCTGCTCTGGTCTGCTCTGGTGGTGTAGTCTGGAGTCTAGATCTTCTCCTGGATGAAGGGATGCTGGAGAGCCTGGTTGATGGTGATGCGCTTGGCTGGGTCCAGCATGATAGTCCCATCCAGCAGGTCCTTCAGCTGCATCACCTTCTTCCTCATCTCCTCAGGAAGCCTCTGACCTCCAATCATGTCGGCTAGCAGGTCCTTAGTGGGGTTGATGGTGCTCATGACCGTGACCTTCTCCTATTGGGGGCAACATACACACGTATACATAAATTCTCAAGACCATTGGTCACACCAACACTAAAGACAGTTTGCTAGTGGGGCATAAAAGGCTTACCCTCTCGGTCACTTTATCCACTTCAATGTACAGAAAGTTTAAGTTCTGGTCAAAGTGTTGGTCTTTGAACAGGCCCTTCCGGATCATCTGCAAAAGAAATGCATTACATACAAATATATTTGACAGATGCTTGACCATTTAACATAACAGCTTCATGTGCAACACATTTCAACAGCCTTAAATGATACCAGACAAATACCTTATTTGGCATTTTGCCCTTGACGTCCATGGCCAGTTTGATCATGTGGTTGTTGGAGGAGCCTGGGAAGAGGATCTTGCCTGCGTAGAGCTCATACAGAGTGCAGCCCACTGACCACATGTCAATCCCATAGTCATAGGGCTTCCCAATGACTGCGCAGGAGAGAGCACCAAAGGCAGTGTTAATGACACATCACATCAGCAGCAGGGAGTAGGTGACCGTATGTGTGGGAATAGATTCAATCTGATTCAATCCAATGGTTCATAATGAGTGCTGTATCCATATTTGTATCTTTCAGCGGTCTACACATACGTCTAGAGTGCCACATATGTATAAACTACAGTCATATTTCCATGCTACCAGCTTTTCGCCCTTTAAAAACAATGAGATGTGGTGTACTATACGTGAAATGTGAAAAGCGGCACTTACTGATCTCTGGTGCTCTGTAAAATCTGCTGACCAGGTAGGGGGTGATGTCATTGTCTGCTACGTGAGATGCCGACCCAAAATCGCAGAGTTTCAAAATAGTCTTGGACTCATTCACCTGAATAAATCAAAGAAAAGAACACGTCAATGAAAAATGATGTCCAGACCACAGATGATCTGGTGCTACACAACAACCTGACAGTCACAGTCACTGAACAAGGTGTAATCCTCACCAGAATGTTGTCTGGTTTGATGTCGGCGTGCAGAATGTTGCAGCGCTTGAGCAGCTTGAGGGCCAGGAAGAGCTGCTGGCTGTAGGAGCGCACAGCCTTGATGTGCAGCCCCACGTCTTTACCGTACTTCTTCAGCACCTCACGGAGGTTCATACTGAAACACAAACACTGCAGCTCAAAACACTAGCCATGGAAACAAGCTGAATCAACACAAACCACAAATAGGAAAATGGAAAAATGTGACACTTTACAACATTGCCAATTTATCTCATACACTTGAGATACGTCACAGCAAGCAAGGCTACATGCTCTAACATTAGCATCAACCAGCATTATACACAATGTTTCTTTCCATACCTGAGAGGTTCAAACACCAGACACAAATGCTGTTTGTGGTCAAAGTGCCGGAACAGGCGGAGACAATGGAACTTGTCATCAGGATCAGCATCGTTCAGCTTCTTCAGAAACTCCAATTCCTTCAGTCCAGTCTTGTGCCTGATGGGGGAGAATCCAAATATTGAAGATTAGCTAGATAATATTATGGGATAGATGCTCTCCTTGTCTGAAGTCTGACACAAGGTGAAACCGTTGCGCTGGCCTGGCTTACATGAGTTCGTTGTTGCGGATGATCTTGATGGCGACGTCCTGGCCGGCACGGGCCGTGTCTCTGGCGCGGATCACATTGCTGAACACCCCTTGACCCGTGTAGCCATACACATCGTACCGCTTATCCAACATCTCACCGATGTTCACACCTGCACCAGAGTCAACGTCATGTCAACAAAACATTTATTAAAAATATGTGTTATGCAAAAGTGCAAATTGGTATGTTAGTGATTTGTGGTTGAACTAAAGCCCCACACAGGGGGCAGGTAAACAGTAATCAGTCATTCATAGTGGGTTAGCTTGTTATTGACACAACATTCTCCATTATTTAAGGCTTTACCAACACACACTCAAGCATCAGAGAAGAAGCACAACTAAACTTGTTGCAATCTTGTGCATAGGCACAACACAGTTACATTTGTGGGGATATGTAGGTCACGCTACAAGGCAGTGCAAGAGCCATTGTTATACCATTCAAACCACAACTCTTCCTGAAAGCAACATAAATAATGCTTGACTCTTGGCAGAAGCACTTTCAATAGGTTCACACAGTCCAATTGCTTTCTGAGATGAGACTTACGGTAGTAGCCTTCAGCATCTGTCCAGTTGTCCCTGAGGTTGGGGTTCTCCTTGAAATCTTTTCCGATGCCTGCTGCCCTCAGCCGTGCACTCTGAGGAGGAGGAGAGGGTAGAAGACACCATATTTAACTCAAATAGAGTACAGTGCAGTCCAGTACACTAAACAAGACAGTACAGACTTCCTTATCCTTGCCCCAAACCAATTCACAAATATTGATCAGGCTACAAGTTGACCTTAACAATATGGGTTTATAGCCTGACATAGCCCGCCCATAATACGAATGTTCATACGTATCCATGGTCTGGGAACGGTCCTCTTGGGCGTGTTTATATCGGTAGAGAGTCTACCGGCCAATAAGCGACGCTGATTAGACGAGCTGTCCAATTGTTTCAAACCAAAAGTGAATGCTGCAGTATGCCGCAGTATAATCGCGCCAGGTTAAAGAACCTCCAGACCATGAATATGGATGAACAGCAGTATTATGGTCGGGCTATGTCAGGCTAATAGGTTTATAGACCACATAGAAAAACAAAAGCCATCCCAACTCCCACAAACAAACTGTAATGCTAATGCATCATAAGCAGACTGCTCACAAGTACAGCTTCAAAGCATAAGAGTGGATTAATGGGGAACAAAAACATTTGCAGAAGGCAGACACATCAACTCCTGTCTGACTCACATCAAAGTCTGCAGCAAACATGTCATCTGACTCTGTAAACATGTCAGGAGCTGATGGCTTCTTTGGGTTGGATCCTGTATTAGACAAGAGACACGATAAAACAATAATCAGTTAGTAATGGGCACATGGGCTTTGTTCCATAGGAAAACGCCATGGTGTTTGTAAAGTCCCAACACTAACATGGAGAAGGCATGTAGTGAATACCCACTGTGCTTTGTTACCCCCCCCCCCCCTATCTCTGAAGCCATAACAACAACCAATTGTTTCCAACAACAGAGCAGAGGCTTTCTTTGTGTGGTTTGCCTTGCCAATCAGCCAGCTGTATTCCCACAGCATGTGGCACACAACACTTTCCGCTTGGCACAGATCAAATATATGTTTATTAGTTGGAGTGCTTGGCCTTTCTAGCTGGTGTACATGTCTTGTCACTACAACAATCCCTCATGTCACATGGCCCTCATGTCTGGTCACTATAACAATCTCACCCTCTAACAGTCAACAGTCACAGTAAGTCAACAGTCATGAAACAATAAAGCATAAAAGCCAATAAAAGTAATTGCAGTCATGGACATGACACCTAGAGCAATGACTGGGTGCTTGTCTTGGCTTATAAGCCGACATTTCTCCTTGGTAAAACCTGGTCTCAGGTTTGCAAATAGATCTTAGGAGAAGCTTAGGAGAAACTAAAAGTGTTGTGAATACAATCCTGATCAAACTGTACGCACATCCATTGTAAGGTGCAAAATGACACGCCTCTACAAAGTGCACATTTCAGCTTGCATCTGCACAGCCTTAACCTGAAACCCATTATTCTTGCTCACCATCTTTCTCCTGAGCAATGAGGTTTTGCTTGGCTTTGATGTTGGCCTCAAAGGTGTTGAGGTTCTCGCGCTCGTATTCCTTCACGTCTGCGGCCACACGCTCCAGGATGTCGTCGGGCGAGGGGGAGCGGCTCCGGGTGCTGCTCTGGGGACTGCTGGGCTCCGACGCCATGGAGCCCATGTTACTGTCCTCATTGCCTGCCTTGTATTTCTACAGGGGCCACACAGCACAGGGCACACTTTCAACATACAGCAGGCCTCACAAACACATCAGAAGGTACAAGAGTTTTACATAGGCACTCAAGCAAACTAAGGAAAATGAGATTTTAGACACGTATCTTAACAGACACACATTGGAGTTATAAATATGTAAAGTCCAAGTACTGACCTGCACGATGGCTAAGCGCTGCTGTCGCCTCTGCTCAATCAGAGCTTCCTCATCCTCCTCCTCAGCATCATAATCTTCCAGCCTGTAGGGGCAGACATGCATAGGGATGGATCAGCATTACAGTAGTTTTGTAGTTTTTGCATGGCCTCATTAGGAGGTTATGTAGGTGCATTCCACATACACGTCCTCGGAGGAGGAGTCCTGGTCAGCCTTCATGCCCTCCGAGAGGCTGCCCTTGAACTTGTCCTCGTCCCGGCTCCTCCGCCTCCTTCGCTCGCGCTCTCGAGAGGTGGACCGCCGGGAAGGTCGTAACCGACCAAAACGGTCCCGCTCACTGGAAACATCCAAGATAACCAGTGAGTCATTTTGCATTATCTGATTCCCTATATTGTGTTTATGAAAGAAAAGATATGGTTTTGAAAATCAAATCAACCTTATGACCACAACCGCATGAAAATATGCTATGCAACATTCAATATGCCATGAAACACTGACAGTAGAAATGGATGGTTTAGCTGCTTATGAAAGCCATTTCTCACCCGCGCCTCAGTGGAGACCTGCTCCGCCTGCGTGGAGATGAGCGCGACTGTCGCCGCGGTGACAGAGACCTCCGCCTCAAGGGGGAGCGACTCACACGTCGTCGAACAGGGCTGGTGTCACGCGATCTGTCTCTACCTTGGATGCCATCTGGTCGGCTGCGTTTTCTACAAGTGCAGGACAGGAGTGGATACAAAAAAAAAAAAAAAAAAAAGTAAGACTAAGAAAGACTACTGATACTAAAACTAGTACCAGGTCATCATGACTGACTAGCATAAACATTCAAATGTCTTTATTTTATAAAGCAATGCGCATTTTCTTACAGTACACAAAATGTCCCTGTTCCTAGGAAAACATTTTGAAAAACTATGAAAATGCATTCCAGTTCAGTAAATTCTCACAGATCCACCATCAGTTACTATGGACCAGGGTCTTTTCAAATAGTCCATATGGCTCTGCTATGGACTATTTGAAAAGACTAATGATGAATGACTACATGCATGTTAAGGATTTCTCACATGCATATTTCTGTCACCAGACAAGTGACTTCTGGTCTTCTAGTTACTCCAGGTGCACACAAATTACATGCTTAGAACTGTTCTCTATAGGGCTTCTATAAAGTGGAACAGTTTAGCCTTAAACTTCAAACAAACAGAGAACAGCATATTATATAAAAGGTTCTTGAAA
Source organism: Sardinella longiceps (assembly GCA_027497455.2). Lineage (NCBI taxonomy): Eukaryota > Metazoa > Chordata > Actinopteri > Clupeiformes > Clupeidae > Sardinella > Sardinella longiceps. Next base: position 29,093,877 of record JAODXP020000027.1, read on the forward strand.
ATCTACCTTCTAAATATGTGTTGTGATTAATTATTAGTCTCTCTTTGTGTTATTTCATATTCTCATTTTCTGTCTCTTGTCATGTTTTGTATAATGTATTGATGCTGCTGTGATTGATCTTAGGCATTTGTTGTTGTTGTTTTTTTTCCCCTGATGTAGGCCTAATGTACTTTGTGTTTCCAAACAGAAAAGAGTGAGATTAATTCAACAAATTAATCTACCAGGCCAGGCATATGTATGGGACAATGTATTGTCCGTCTGCCATTATATGAAAATATTTTCCAAGAGGTTGAAGCAGAGCCCAACACACAGCAGAGTGCACACACACACATGTACACACACACATGTACACACACACACACACACACACACACACACACACACACACATGTACACACACACACACACACACAGACTACGCTACAAGTGTGAATCAAACAAACATTATTGAAGAAAAGAGATGACAGCTTGCAATATCAGAGGAAAGCGGCCACCACTGTCTCTAGAGGCAACAAACCAGATACAACTTTATGCCTAAACATAAGCCAGCAGAGTGTTGGGTGAAACTAAGAGCTTCATACCTGACAGGTGAGGAGTCTCTCCTGCGTGCTTCTGGAGACCTGCTTCTGCCCCTTCTTGGCGGAGACCTGGTCCTGGCGGGGGAGTTGCTCTGCTTGCTCCTGTCTGCCGATCCAGACGGGGGCTGGTGTGAGTGGCGCTCCCTGTGGCGTGGAGAGGAGCTGCGCCTGCGCTGAGGGCTCAGAGCTCTCCTGTGGTGTGGCGAACGGTTCTCCTTCCCAGACGACGTGTCTTTGGATGGGGACTTCCCAGGCCTCTTGTCCCGCTCCTTCTCTGCTTCCGAGCGCCCTGGTCGCCCATCTCTGGAGCGGCTTCTGCGGCTGCGCGAACTTGATCTGCGACTGCTGCTGCTAGGCTCTGCCTGGTGACGCCTCTCATCTTGGCGGGGAGATGACCGCCTCTCCGACCTGCTTTTTCCCTCTGCTCGTTTGTCAGAAGGCGACCGCCGGTGTCCTGCTGGAGACAAAGACTTCTTGGGACGATCCCTGGAACGGCCCCGGCTCCGTGAGCGCTTCCTGTCTTTAGAACCGCTGCGCTCCTTACCACGTTCCTTGTTTGTGTCACTTCCACTAGCGCCCTTTGTCACTGTGGTCGCTGATGCCGTGGTCTTTTCCACTCTGGCGTCCCGGCTACTCCTCTCTTTGGATCTGCTTCGGCTGCGGCGTTTGGAGCCTTGTTTGCCTGCGTCAGTGGAGTCCCTCCTGCTTTTCCCGGAGCGGCTGCTCTGGTCCTTGGGTGAGCGGGCTTTGCCTGAGCTGACCCTGTGTCGCTGCTCGCCATTCCGAGTCCTGCCCTCTCCTCCCCCAGCCTCCTCCTCTGAGCCAGAGTTGTAGCCCTGCAGGATGAGGCCCATGCCAGACTGCACTTTGCCCTCCATCAGTTGGCTGTCCAGCTCAGCTTTGATAAGTGCTCTCTGTTTCTCCAAGTCTTCAAGAAGTGCTCGGTCATCCAGGTTGGGGTTAACTGAGCTTGGAGAGCCTTCCGCTTTTTCTGTGCCCCCAGCAGTAGGGGAGGGTGAATCATCTTTGCGTCGGTGCTTCTTGTGCTTGTGTCTGTGTTTACGTTTTTTCTCCTTGTCATCTTCTGTGGCATGCTTATGCTTCTTGTGCTTGCTACGGTGCTTGTGTTTTTTCTTCTTATGCTTGCCACTGCTGCTGTGATGTTTGGACCCCTGTTCAGATTTCTCTCCGTTTACCTCAGCTGCAGCTGTGTTTGACGCCTCGCCTTCATCTTCCTCCTCTTCTTCTGACATGTCACCGTTTTCATCCTCACTCTTTCCGGGGCTTTCCAAATCCTCTTTCCTGCAAGACAACAAGCAGATTAGACGCTTAACACAGAGTGCCAAACAGATAGGTCCTTAAACTGAGAAATGATCGCAATCCTTTATTAAAAACATGGCACAATATTTTTGATGCCATTGTTTTCCCTTAATTCTAAACTACTGCTATGATTAATATGCGTTAAGACATCTCTTCAAACCACATACATTTGATTGATACCCTGATAGTTAATGTTTGTTGAGCTAGGAAACGTTGTGTTTGGACATGCGCTTTCTCCTCCCCCAAACTTAAGTTTAGTCAATTTGATCTGGTCTCAACTAGGGTTAATTCTCCAAATATCACTACAACAACATTGTGACAAACGTTAGATAAGACAAGCGAGTCTCACGCTGCAGATTAGCCTGGGTGCTTTGCAACCCCAAAACTAACATCACGGCCAAGCCATGTATCATCATATGATAGCAATATGCCAGCGTTATCTATGCTACATGTTGTGGTGAACTAGCATTAGTCAACAAGCTAACAATAATTTGTTCAAACCATACTGGTCAGCTTACATTAGATATATCCAGTGCAAACATGATTACAACGCTAATTTACACACAATTAGCAGACAATTAAGAAGCCGGGGGATGCAGGTCTCTCGTCACTGCGTCCTGGTACATAGTGCCGAACATGCTTGGAATTGTGTCTACTGGCTTTACCGTTAGCAATTTTCCGGCAGATTGACTACATGGCTAAGATGCTAAGCTAAGTTAGCTAGCTGGCTATGCTAGCAAGACTATACAACTATTCTGAACAAATGATTAAAGTCACCATAATCTGAAACCAATAGAATATGTAAGAGATTGATTTCAGTCATCATATTTTGAAAGTATAAGTGGGCTAAACTAGAGTGTGTCCCGCACGTGTTCTTACCCATTATTCAACCTCTCGCCTTGAATATCCATCTCTACGTCGGCCATTTTCTTCAACTAGTGGCCTTTGCTTTGTTCTTCTATGGTTTCCCATAACAGGAGATTCTTTGAGATATATAATATGTGTCGCCCCCACTGTCTTGGAGAGTAGATGCACACTAGCAGTGAAACAGAATCACACAAAATAAATTCCGTTTGGTTGAAAAAATGTTTTAGCAAGACAGAATGAGTTATCTAAATAAAAAAAAAATACTAGAAGGGTTTAAATGTTACATATTTGTGGGCTTATCTTATAAGAGCCGTGCATGCACCACCTGCATGGCATCATTATCCACTGTAGAAGTAGGTCTACTTGACGTTGCATTTGTTTAATGCTGGATATCTCAAAAACAGTGGTATTTTAGGTTAGGCTACTCGTTCACAGCAACCAATATATTAACATAACATTAACTTAAAAAAAATCCACCACGGCCTCTTCACCGAACTACACTACACAGCGAGAGACAGATTACAGCTGAGGTAGAATTTGTTGTAAACCAACCAATGAACTGGCTTTACGTCAGAGTGACGGGAAGTGTTGCGCGTGGGCTGCAAGAGAGCGAAGTGGCAGTGTTAACATTTTTGTAGCATGCCGTTTACTGCTTTTTCATAATCGTGCGAGGACTGAACGAATTCCAAACTCTGGTAGTGCATTGTTAGGAGATCTGAACGAAGGTTGTTCGTAATTATCCTTTACGTTTCTACCATTGGCTTCAACTACACATAGAGTGGTTCGATGGCATGTTGGGAAGTTCTTCTATTTTGATTGGCGGTTTTGTGCTGACAGACCATGGTGCATACTATGTGGGCGGCGCTAAGGATAGTATCCTGTAGGGGACTTTTGTCGATAAAATCAGGCTTACCTGTACATGGTGGGAGAAACGCAGCCTTGTCAACAGGTTTTCGAAGGGGCACAATTAATTTTGGAGGGAAGCACCACAGGTAAGATCATTTCTTTCCTTGGTTTGTTGCGTTTCCACAAGTCCACCCTACATGGTGGTAGTGCGTTAGTGGGTGAGCTAGCTGTATGGGTTGTTTACAAAAGTCATCGCTGCTGCTACTCTGCCACTTAGCCCACTGTAGTTACACAGATGTCCTACCTGTCTGATCAAAGACCACGACATTTGTTTTTCAGGGAAATAAGACTCTACAGTGCGCCGAGAAAGATGCCTGAAAATGAAATCAACATCGATAACCTGGACGAAAAACAAGTCCAGCTCCTTGCAGAAATGTGCATCTTGATAGATGACAATGATCACAAGACAGGAGCTGACAGTAAAAAGAACTGTCATCTAAATTCTAACATCGAGAAAGGTTAGTTATGACTATAGACTAAGTCCTTTGTGGTCTCAAAGGGTTTTCCAGGGCCACCTAAACCATGATTTAATTGTGCTCTGTTGTTATCCCAGGTCTGCTGCATCGTGCATTCAGTGTGTTCATATTTAATAACGAAGAGAAGCTTCTACTGCAACAACGATCTGATGCCAAGATTACTTTCCCAGGTTTGTTTGCATCTGACACTATCATGGCCTTATAGGCAATGTTGAAATAGTGAAATGTAGGCTTCAGTAGGAGAAAAGTGTAGAATAGGAATTTTATACATGTGCTGGGATGTCAGCTGCTCACTCCCAATAGCCAGCAGATCTTTTAGAAGCCAATGATCTAAGGCTGAATTCAAGTCAAGTAGGCTAGCCTTGCATAGGAGAGGTCAGTTCGACTGCTCACGGGTCTTGATCTCGCTATTTCATACAATCTCATGGAATGCGAGTGGAACACTCAGTAGTTAGAAACATTCATAAGGTCAGGGTTGTGAGTATTTACCACTGTTAGGTCTACACTTCAGAATACGTTTTTATCCCTCTCTTCTTTCCTTTTTTGCTATGAGTAGGATGCTTCACAAACACCTGCTGTAGTCATCCCCTGCACACAGCCAGTGAGCTGGAGGAGGGAGATGCCATCGGGGTGAGAAGAGCGGCACAGAGACGACTGAAAGCAGAGTTGGGCATCCCCATGGACCAGGTACGTCTCTAGAGTTACAGTATGCTCAAGGTATATGGCCAATGTCATAGTTTAGGAGAATTACGAGGTCAAAGTCAAAGCAAACTTTATTGTCAATCAAACAGACTGAAATTGCATCTATCCGAACTCCAAATGTAAAACAAGTTAAAAATTTCACATACAACTAAGATATATAACTGTAATAAGACTCACAACTCACTAGAACATAAAGATATCAAGCATGAGAAGAGATATCACTAACAGTAGACAGTAACATAATAACAAGCAACAAACATAGACACTGTGAGTGTGAGAATACATTCGAGACTGTCAGTGTTTCAAAAAGTCCTTGAGGTATTTATGTTGCTGGAGTACAAAAGTACTGAGTTACAACAAGGTGCAATGAGGCAAAAGTGCATGGTGCAAGTAGTACCGTGGAGACTTTTATGCAGGGGAGTGTGCATAGAGTGGTTGCTCTTTGGTCGTGTGTGTGTGTGGGGGGGGGGGGGGGGGGTAAAACCAGTGACATACCTGACGTGTCTGCTGGTGTGCGCGCCATCGGTTACGTCACGGGGTCGCACAAACTCTTCATACCTGCCGCATGACAAAATTCGACAGAAGTCAAGTCAAGTCAAGTCACATTTATTTATAAAGCACATTTCATACAACATAGTTGATCCAAAGTGCATTCAAAGATAACAACAATAAACAAATACTAATGAAATGATGATGATGATAATAATAGTAACAATAGTAATAATAATAATAAGATGCAAATAATAAATGAAAACAAAAACAAAAACAAAAGTAATAAAAATAGAGAAATAACAGATTTAGGGAGTATTAAAAGCTAGTGAAAAAAGATGTGACTTTAACTTAGATTTAAAGAGATCAATGGTGTGGATGGACCTAATATGCAAGGGGAGGCTATTCCAGAGGTGGGGAGCAGATACAGAAAAGGCTCTGTCACCTCTAGTTCTGAGGCGAGAGGGCGGAACAGAAAGAAGATGTTTAGTAGAGGATCTGAGTGGCCTAGATGTACAGTAGGGGCTTAGTAGATTGGAGATGTATTGTGGTGTTAAGCCATGTAAGGCTTTAAAAACAAATAATAAAATCTTAAATTTGATTCTATACTGAACTGGCAGCCAGTGCAACTCACACAGCACAGGGGTGATGTGATCACGCTTCTTTGTTCCAGTGAGTAATCTAGCTGCCGCATTCTGGACCATTTGCAATCTGGCTATGGTAGAGTTGGGAAGGCCAAAATACAATGAGTTGCAATAGTCAAGCCTTGAGGTTATGAACGCATGAATTGCAGTTTCTAAATCTCTAGTGGACAGGAGAGATTTTAACTTAGCGAGCGTTCTTAATTGGAAAAAACTGGCCTTCACTACACTGTTAATTTGATTGTTAAAAGTTAGTGAACAGTCCAGATAGACGCCAAGGTTTTTGACCACACTTTGCAAATTTGAGGATAAGGGACCAAGAGCTTTACTCAGGTCTGATACAGAGCCAGGAGGCCCGAAAATGATCACTTCAGTTTTCTTTTCATTAAGTTGTAAAAAGTTCCGAGCCATCCAACATTTGATGTCACTAATGCAGTTAAAAAGGTTTTCCAGGGAAGCAGTATTATTAGGATTGACTGGAAGGTAAAACTGTGTGTCGTCGGCATAGCAATGGTACTGAAAATTATACTTTTCAAAGATAGATCCAAGAGGGAGCATGTATAATGAAAATAAAAGAGGTCCTAAAATGGACCCTTGGGGGACACCACACTTGATTTGGGCAGAGGAAGAGGAGTAACTACCCAATCTGACAGAAAAGGATCTCTCACTCAAATATGATATAAACCATTTTAGTACTGAACCTTGTAGTCCAACTTCAACCTCCAGTCTTTTAGCAAGGATGGAGTGGTCTATTGTATCGAAAGCTGCAGTAAGATCAAGGAGAACCAAGAGAGCACAGGATCCAGAATCTACAGAAAGAAGGATGTCGTTATGGACTTTGATCAGAGCAGATTCAGTACTGTGAAGGGATCTAAAACCAGATTGGAACTTGTCAAATATATTAAACATCTTTAAATAAGGTGAGACCTGAGAAAGGACTATCTTTTCTAAAATCTTAGAAAGAAACGGAAGTTTAGAGATAGGCCTATAGTTCTTCAGGTCATTGGGGTCAAGATTAGGCTTTTTTAGTAGTGGTTGCACTACTGCCTGCTTAAAACTGGATGGTACTACGCCATTTGTTAACGAGTTATTAATTATGGCAAGCACAATAGGGCAGATGACTGCAAAAACTTCCTTAAAAAGACGAGAGGGTAAAACATCTAAGTGACAGGAAGTAGGTTTTAAGTGAGTCACCACCTCAGAGAGTTGGGAGGAAGACACAGCTTGGAAAGATTTGAGATTACTGGGTGAAAATTGAGTGACAGAAGGGTCATTATCTGAGGGGACAATAAGAGATTTTATGTTGTCTATCTTATCCATGAAGAATTTGAGAAAACTTTCACATATCTCAGTGGAAGGGACAACAGTGGAAATAGCAGCAGGAGGATTTAAAATTGAGTTGATAGAGCTGAATAAAATCCTGGGTCTATTGGCGTTTTTGTTTATTAAATCGGCATAATATTCAGACTTGGCAGTCTTAACAGCTTTTTGGTAGTTTTTAAGAGAAACTCTATAATTGTCATAGGACACTTGCAGTTGATCTTTTTTCCATTTACGCTCGGCTCGCCTACAGAGTTGCCTGTGGGAGCGAGTGGAGTCATTCAACCAGGGGGTGGACTTTGACTGACGCCTTTTTCGTTTTAGTGGCGCTACTTGATCAAGGGTGTCAGAGCAGGAGAGATTGAAGAGAGTAACTAGATTTTCAGTGTCAGTAAAATTTGAAAGAGCTACTGAAATACTAGTAGAGTGACTGAGCAGAAAAGTATCAGAGAAGTGAGTGGCAGTTGATGAATTAATAGAGCGTGCAAAGGAGTAGATCTTAGGGGAGGGGGGAGGGGCGGAAAATAAACAGGATTCAAACAAAATCATGAAATGGTCAGACACACCAATGTCAATAATATTGACATTACTAACCAAGAAGCCAGAGGACAGAACAAGGTCTAGTGTATGGCCTTTTTTATGTGTTGGGGCCATAACAGATTGAGTGAGGTTAAAAGACTCCACTAAACACAGAAATTCTTGAACCAACGGTTTCGAAGGGCAGCATATATGAACATTGAAATCACCAATAATAAGCAACCTATCACAGCGTGATGACATCAGAGTTAACAATTCTGAGAATTCTGAGATGAAATTAGAACTCCATTTTGGGGGCCTGTACACTAGTGCACAGAGGACAGGAGAAATACCATTTAATTTAATAAGCTGTAGCTCAAAAGTAGTGTAAACATCAGTTGGTAATAATTTGCATTTATAACTGTTTTTAAACACTGTAGCAAGACCACCTCCCCGCCCTGAAACTCTTGGGGAGTTTAAGAAACTGCAGTGTGGAGGACAAATCTCACCAAGGGCAGTCATATCTCCACCATTAAGCCATGTTTCAGTTAAAAATAAGAAGTCCAGTTGATGATCTAAAAATGTATCATTTAAAATGAAAGACTTATTTGTGATTGAGCAGGCATTCAAGACAGCAAATCTGGTTGAGACTAATTGAGATTGATTGAGACACAGAACAGCAGGGCCCATAGAGCTGGGTGGATTTGAGGACTGACTTGGGTCATGCCGTTGAGATGTATGTCAGAGTGTGCTGAAAGCAATAAACTGAATAAAGTTGGTGATTAACTGCTGAAGTGCTGCTGAACTGCTGAACTGCAGAAGCGTCATTTTGCCATTGTTCTCCCGAACAGCAGATGCCGTTGTACAACGAGATCGCATAGGCTGCTACAGTAACTTGCAGGCAGTGAGAAAGAGAGTGCTTTGTGTTTGACTATACCGAGTTGTGGATTAAATTTATGGATTAAATAAACATGATAAGTATCTCCAAGTTTCTGGTGAGGGTTTGCATTCAACCCCTGGTAGTATTGTAGGCATGTGTTAGTCTGTAAAAACTAACTGAGGGATGTTAGAACGGATGGATGACGAGGCTAAATTTAGCTAAACAATCAAGGTTTAAAAATGTTTCATCCATGGTTTAAGATGTTCATGCATTAGCTGAAGATATAATTATGTGTCAGATAGCAGGGTGACAAATGCTTCCTGGTAGAAGAGGGTGAGATATGCTCTCATGCATCTCGGTGTAGTTGCCTATTGTTATGAATGGCCCAGCTGAGTGGCGCGTTGGGCTGGTGCGCGGCAAGTTACAAAATCTGTCGTGTGCACGACCTCGCGATGCGCACTCAAATTTCGGTCATTTTGACGTCACTTATCTTGATCTTGCCCTCTGGAGTGAGGTACCTGAGTTATGCGGTTGGTATGGCTTAACCATCATGAAATATATTTTGCAATCTAGGTACCTCCAGAGGAAATGACTTACCTCACCCGGATCCACTACAAAGCGGCATCAGATGGCATATGGGGTGAGCATGAGATTGACTACATCCTCTTCATGCAGAAAGATGTGGAACTGGACCCAGACCCCAATGAGATCAAGAGTCACTGCTATGTGACTAAAGAGGAGCTTAAAGCAATGCTGGAAAAAGCAAAGAGGAAAGAACTGGAGATCACCCCTTGGTTCAGCCTTATTGCAGAAACCTTCCTCTTTAAATGGTGGGACAACCTTCAGAACCTTAAAGAGTTCATGGATCATGAGAAAATCCACCGCATGTAGGCACTGACTTTAACAAAGGAATTTTACATGGACGCTGCTATTGAGGACTTTTAGAGCACTTGTCTACAGTCCTATGGATTAGTGATTGATTTTAGGTGATGAACAGAAACTTTACAGGGACTAGTTCCAAAAGTGCCTAGTTACCTATTGAAGCTGACTGTTTTTGGAATGTTTTATGCTCAACTATTTGTATCATGTATAGTACTGTAAAATAGTGTACATGCGTTTTGAAATTTAGCTAAATTACTGTATATGTGTAGCACTCAGCACCACAGAATAAAGATATTATGAAAATACCTGTCAGCAAAGCCTCAATATTCTCAAATCAAATCAAAGGTATTTCAGAATACAGAAAGAAATGGCATAAAATAGTCTCCCAAAGTGCTGAAATCCCAGTATAATTCTCTTAACAAACTGTGTTGCTACCTGATATGGTATAACAAAACACATAATCAGGACAGAAACTTAAGAAGGATAGCTCTAAAGTATGATGGTATTTCACTTTATCATGGATGACATAGTTATAGTCCAGTTGAGTCCTGTGTTATATTAGTCAAATGATAATTTCCTCACCAGAATAAGAAGTGTTACTCTGGTTTTCCAGCAGGTGGTGGTATAGCAGCAGCATGTTTAGACCTGTCTAGGTCTTAAGGGTATTACACGTCTGACAGAAGAGATTAACTACCTATGTAGAAAATTATGCAGATTGTGCAAATAGGTCTTTGTCGTGCCCAAATCCAGTGCACAAAACGGGCAGTTGCCCGATATCTGCAATATGACCCCTAGAGTCATATTTGTACCATTGAGGGAATCATTTTTATTATCAATATGTGAAGATTTGTTTTTAATTGGTGACCTCATTGAAACAGCAATTAGAACAAACTAAAGCAACATCTCCAGAAACATTAGATCAGTTCATTCCTCTCCAATAAATGAATTCAAATCCCATCCTCACCACACACTGCCAGACCTGGTGATGTGAGGCTCAAAGCTCAGATTTGTACTGCTGGCAGGGCTGTTTGATTAGATAAAGTACTGATTGCACTTGGGAAGTGTGTGTGGTCTGATTGCATTGTCAGGATGTAGCATTTAGGATGGGTGTGTCTGTGTGTGTGTGGGTGGGTGGGGGGATCTGTCATCAGGGAATGAGGAGAGGAAGACTGAAGACTGTGACTAATATTCCTCAAGCACAACGCAGGCTCACTGAGAGGGCTATCAGCCTTGACCGCTATCAGCAGTCTACTATTCAGGAAGTGAACTAATGAGAAGACTACAGACTTCATTTTATTAATTGTGCAGCAGGATTAAAATAAGGGAGTGTCTGAATGAAATTAAACAAAATTTAACATTACTGTAGCATTATACTGCATAAACAGCCCTGTGGCCACCTGGCAACAAATCTAGACATTTGATGCCCAGAAAGCACAATTAAAATAAATTTAGGATGTGACAACTCTTTTCCTATTTTCAGAGCTGACAACTTTGTTCCATTTGCACTGTTACATCATGATATACATTTATTGTGAGATGGACACATTGCTCAGAATTACTTTTTCTCCCCCACATTTGTGAAGTCTAGTGTACCAGATTACAATGGCCATATTGATGCTGTATTTTGTGTGAGTTAAAAGATTACATACTGCTGTTACTTCCTCCTGAGGCGTGCTTTATTGAAAAAAAAAGATCTGGTTTAACCTTTGATTGGCGGGGAAATATATTTGAAAACTGAAAAGACTTACATGAGTATCTTTAGGCTGTAAAGTCTTTCAACACGTTCAAGGAAGACCTTGTAAATGTTTTTGTGTTCAGAAGAGAAAAAAAGAACATAGAGTGCAACTGCCTTTGAGAGAAACCTATTTCAATTATTTAACAGGGAATGCCAAGGACTTGTCTTGTGGGGGATGGGACTTCTGCACAAAGAGAGCGGGAGTGTATGTCATAAAACAAGATCACTAACAGACAGACAAAAGAAAAACGAATGAGCAACAGGAAAGGATGACTAGAATAAAGAAGGGAGATGAAAAAGTACAAAGTGAAAAAGGCCAGTCCACTGTAAAATGGAGTAATGCAGTTCCTTGGCCACCAGATGGCATTTTAAAGCTCGGATGTTAGATTGTCAGATTGGCTCGGCCTAATTTGTTCCTCTGCAGCGCACTGCCACAAAAGAGGGGATTTAACAGCCCCCTTGCTCAACATTTTACAGCCGCACACCAGAGAAGATCAGCTCCCTCTCCCCCAGCCGTGCACGAGTAGACTACCCTCTTTCCTCTCATCAGCATCCATCCGCTCTTGTGCAGTCACACAACGTTGCCTGATAGCACCACATCTGTCCAACACAAAATAAACATCCAGTCAGCAGAAGATGGGTGATTTTTTTTCTAAACAATATAAACTGTATAGCCTGACATAGCCCGACCATAATACTGCTGTTCATCCGTATTCATGGTCTGGGGGTTCTTTAACCTGACGATTATACTGTGGAGGGGAGGGCATTCACTTCTGGTTTGAAACGATTGGACAGCTCGTCTAATCAGCTTCGCTTATTGGCCGGTAGACTCTCTACCGATGTAAACACGCCCCAGAGGACCGTTCCCAGACCATGGATACGGATGAACATTCGTATTATGGGCGGGCTATGTCAGGCTATAAACTGTAGGCTATACTATTCACATTGATATTTAACACTTTAGCCAGTGCTGAAATATTTATAATAATTTGTGATCCTTTCGATAACAGGTGTCATGCGCTTTTGGAATAGACGTTGGTAGCACAGGGACGGATCTTTGTCTTGTAAAGAGCGCTGGAGGACAAGATGTTCACAGCTGGGTGTGCGCATTTAGATGTTGGCATGTCATAAGCAGAGGAGCACAGGAGGCAACCGGCATCTGCTCTCTTTACTAGGGAGGGGGCTGCAGCAGCATGGCCAAGGCTTTGAGATGTATAAATATGCATGTGCTGAGAGTCAAGGTCTAGAAAGAGAATAAATGTGACGAACTGAGAGGCGAGAAAGAGAGGAGTGAGACAAAGTGGGACAAAGCTGAGGAAATGTGTGAGAGATGAAGGGCTTGCCGCTCTCTCATCTGTCTCGCTGTTTAATAATGAGGGCTGTCAGAGCAGCCAAGATGCAGCACCTCAGAAAACACATCCAAATGTATCCAAAAAGCTGCGGCTTTTACTCCACAAGTTTGTGTTGTTGTTGTTGTTATTGTTGTTGTTTGCTACTTCCCCACCGTATTTGGCATCCTTACATCCAGAATAAATAAATAAATAAATCCATGAATAAATAGGATCTGAATTGCCTAGCCAACAGCTTGCCTGTCCCTCTCTGTGATGATTTGGAAGAGCTAGAAAACAGTAGGCGGCTTTTTACTTAAAGCCCGCTATAATCTCACACAGGTTCTTGGCTAGATGTGAGAGTGAATCTCTGTGAAAAAAGAGCTTTCATAGGCGAGAAATGAAGATGATTGTGTGTGTGTGTGTGTGTGTGTTTGTGTGTGTGAGAGAGAGAGAGAGAGAGAGAGAGAGAGAGAGAGAGAGCCTGGAGTGGAGGGATGGGGGTGGGGGGGGTGTGCGTGCGAGAGTGTTTTCATTTTGTGTCTGATCTGTCCATGTAGCCTATTCTGTACACCCTGCAGCATTTCAGAGTAGAGTAGAGCAGAGCAGAGCAGTGTACTGTATATACATGTACTGTATGAGGCATATCATGTGGCAAGCTGTTTGTATATATCCACCCCACCGGTCCATACTGAAAGACAGAATCTTGTGTTTGTGCTGTTCTCAGAACAGATTGGGAGTCGTGCTCCACTGGCAAGCTCTAATTGCTTTTCTGCCATGTGATGGGATGAAATTAACCTCCTGGCCAAAGGGCCACGCACCTCTTTCTTTCTTTCCTCCTCCCTCCTTTCCTCCTTCTTTCTTTCTGCCTGGGGACTCGCTCTAGATGACCAGAGCTGCTTCACTCCTGCCCGCCCGCCCTCGGCTGCAGCTTTCCCCACACTAAGGCAGGGAGGCCAAGTCCTGCAGAGCTCAGCCCAGCTTCCCTCACCACTGCCTGGGCTGGGACCGCAAGCCTTGCCACTCCAGATTACTAATGATTCATGCACTTCTGCATCAATCAAAAAACTGCATTTCAATAATTAGTTACTTCATTTATTTACTGCAGGTTCTCTGCACACGCAATCTATAGGGTTTATTTCTGTGGCCTTAGCTTAGCTTGTATTCTGTTAACAGCAGTTTGGAATATGTGTGAGTAGTGAAATGTGACATGTAAATGTTGAAGTGGAGAGCTTATGAATGTTTTACTGGTATGGAGATATCTGCTGTTGGAAGTCAGCCCTGTTCTCTCTCTCCCTCTCCCCTCCAGACTGACAGGCAGGCAGGCAGGCAGGCACAGGCACAGGTCCTCTCTCTCTCTCTCTCTCTCTCTCTCTCCCCGGCCTGGTCTCCTCGTCTGAGCGCATAAGAGGGGAAGGCAGAGTGGGCTCGGCTCAGGGGGTGTGACGCAGTCTCTGTGTGTGTCGCTGACATATTTGCTGTGACACTTCGTTCAGCATGGAGGTTTAGGGCTGACCTGCTAGGGAAATGTCTCTTAGTCTTAGTGTCACTGCGCACACTTGGGCGACTTCATCTCTTTGTCCTACCCTTCCCTCCCTCAAGCATCATCCTCTCTCCCTTTTTCTCATGCACACACACACACACACACACACACACACACACGTATGCATGTGTACACTTCATTCTCAAATGTCTGACGTGCACGCACCACCACTGATATTCTCTCTCTCTCTGATTTGCATCCTACCCTCCCATCCACCCACACACACACACACACACACACACACACACACACACACACAAACACACACAAACACACCCATAACCCACATTCTCTCACCCTCTCTCTGGGTTACAGTGGCTATCTAAGTGTTGTTAACACATTGGAAATGTGCAACCACACTGTTCCACTATTACACTATTGCAGGCCTACTGTATGGGAGGCAGAATAAGCACATACAGCATGCAGGGCATGCAGCTCACAAAGCGAGGACGTGTGTGACGATGCACTACTCTATGTGTTGGGTCACACTGAGTTAGAGTGTGACAAACCCCATGGGAGCTCAGGCCCAACCCCCATAAGGCACTTGGACAGCCCTCCATCAGTTTGGCCACAGAGCGCCTGCATGCAGGCTATTTTCTGCATTGTCACAGTGAGCAGCAGAAGATGGAGCGCACCAGGGGACTCGTTAGAGCCACACGCTGGCTCAGAGTGGGCACAGAGAGGGGGCACAGCAGCGCAGCACAGCACTGAGCATGAGCTGCTCCAAGCAGCGGCAAGTGGCAGTGAAGAAGGGAAGCTGAGGGATTAGGGAGTGGAGTGGCAGAGGGACACATGCAGGCGAGAGTGCAGAGAATAAGAGTCTTCAGTGTGTGAAGCACTAATGGGAGTTCACAACCTGATCACTATTACTTAAGAGTGCGCAGGAACAGAGAGCGCTACTCTACTCTGCAGAGGAGGATTGCGTGCAGCGAGCTGCAGGATTGAATTCTTCTATTCAGAATCCAACTATTATGCAGGTTATGAGCGGTGATGCTCGGCCAGGGGCTGCACACAGGCAGCTCCATCATCCGTCTCATCTTATATGTAATACTGTTAAGGAGACAATCAGGTAGATCTCCAAGGAGCTTCCATTTCCTCCTGACCAGATCACCCTGTTACCTCTGCACTCTGAGACAGAGAGAGAGAGAGAGGGGAAGAGAAAGGAAGAAAGAAGGAAAGAGGGAGAGAGCGCTGAAGTGGAAAAAAAAAGGAAATGTAGAGGAAATAGGCGCTCGGCTGTTATCAGTCGAACCCAGACAGCTGAGCGGGGAGAATATGTGCTTCCCTAGCACAATCCTCTCTGTAATTACCACACACACACACACACACACACACACACACACACACACACACACACACACACACACACACACACTTTTACGAGCAGCTTTAGGTGTTGAAGGGATCTTTCACTCCTTTCCCTATCCCTCTCTGACATCCAGGCTTTGCTCTGAAGTCACTGCTGTTTTTGAGTGCAGTGCAGTGCAGTTAAAGCTGATCTCATTTACATGCAGCTTTTTCCATTTTAAAGCAGCTATGACAATAACCAGGCAGTCTACCTTTCACTTTATTCAATGAAGGAGAAGGACAGAGATGAATACT
>JAODXP020000027.1:29109761-29170996 GCA_027497455.2 Sardinella longiceps
GCTCCTGCGCAATTTGTGTTTCTTTTTTGTTTGTACAAAATTAGCTTACAGCCATATAATCATAACATTTGAAGGGGAAATATAATATCAGATATCTGCAAGTACCACACATATATTATGCATAGTTTAGAGTCAGTATGACTGTTGTTTCAGCAAGCTTAATCAAATATGGTGGTTGGGCAGGGTTTAATTTCATATCCCATTCCTCACCTAAATAGGACTGCAACTGTGTGTGTGTGTGTGTGTGTGTGTGTGTGTGTGTGTGTGTGTGTGTGTGTGTGTGTGTGTGTGTGTCTGTTTCATGTCTGAAGGATACCACACTGATCACCTATGTCTCTGTTTCATGTCTGAAGGCTACCACACTGATCACCTCACTGGTGTCAGAGAGAGATTATCATGGTCCCTTTTGGATACAAACAAGTTGAATTGATTGAAGACATGAGCATTAAGACATGAATAATCTAAGCACATTGTTGTAGTGATTGACAGACAGCATGAACCCATAGCAATCTCTAAAGAAAAGCACAAAGCAATTTTGCACGAACACACACACACACACACACACACACACACACACACACACACACACACACACACACACACACACACACACACACACACACACACACACACACACACACACACACTACCCAAGGGCATGAGTGCAAGAGCATGCTTAATTGGCCCTCTTAATTATATTTTCAAGACATTTGTTTTGTGAAATGGATGTACCAAATGGATTTGTTAAATCTGTGTTTTACAATTACCATCTACAGTCTATTTTGTAGCCTTGCTCTGACCTATAGAGGCAGAGCAGTAGCATGTGCAATGATGTAGGCTAGTGGATGTAGTCTACAACAGCAGCAACAACAACCAGAACAACACAAACATGAATGTGGGTTATTCCTCCAGAGAGAGACACACACACATACACACCCACACACACACACACACACACACACACACACACACACACACACACACACGGTTTGGCTCCTCCAACAGCTCTGTCTGAGAAGAGATCTGAGGAGGGTGCTGGGGTTCCCAAAAAAGAAACATTTTCTGCTCCATGCCTGGCAATGATGTCACCATGGCAACCAAAAGATTATCAAGAGCTTAGAAGTGGGGGAAAAAATGATCAATTATTATTATTAAAAATTCTGACTTGCAGGTTAACCAGGGTGCAGTTAAGACAACACAAAATGATTGCTATCATAAGTCAAGATGTGAACTTGTTAACTGCCCTAAGGATCCAACCCGGTCTTGCGACTTTACATGATATCATCAGGGAGTGCACAGGAGACCTTGTGCCAGATCTAGACTTACAAACTGCTGGACTTGATCTTTTACTGCCATTGCCATGTCACTATAGCCTTGAACAGCCCAGTTTCAGCTGTATTGTGTGTCATGTGCAGTTTTTCTCTGTCTTTTACTCTGCCTGATTGATTTGGAGTGACTAACTGATAGGCTATATTTCTCTCCATATGTCATTGGGCACACACAGCTTATAAACATATAAATATGTTCAATTCAATTCAATTTAATTTTATTTGTAGAGCGCTCAAATACAGTGCATTGTCTCGCGGGCGGTGCTTTACAGACAGTACGGGAAGCATCCATGAGTAACAGGGACAAACTCCCTTCGTTTTACTGATATAAGTAAAATGTAAAAACAGTATGAAATAGAAAAGTTTTTTAAAACATTCTTCTGTCACATATTGTATTTCAGTCGCATCGCATTTACCGTTGATAAACCTGGTAAACCTCCCTCCCTCCCTAAAGGATTTTAGTTAATGCTATGTCATATCACAATGATGACAGAGTTTTCATCATGGCCTGTGTGCATTTCATTTATTTGTTATTTCCCACTGATCTATTTTTCTACATCATCAGTGGCGATACAGGAACACACGTGAATATAAATGCCAATGTAGGGATCATCTTCTTACACTGTACACTATCCTCTCAGGGATGTGTGATTGACCTTTTCCTTCCCCTTACGGTGCCACTTGAGAGAAAGGAGCAGTTTTGCCCATGGGCTGTAGCAGAGGTGAAAGGTCAAAGGGCATTGTGCCTGGCTGGGCACAGTGAGGCGGGTGTAATGCACTCAAATGTGTGTTCAGATGTGGATTGGCAGTCAGATGGAGGCCATGCCTGAAGACAGCCAGCTGTTGGAAGATGTGAGGGGCGCATGTCTCTCTCCACCCACACACTGGCCTGGCCTCCACAGCATCACACAGACACAGACACAGACAGAGACAGAGACAGAGAGACAGCCCACACACACAGCTGCAAGGAGAGTGGAGCACAAAGACTATGGGACACCCAGCTGGAAATTTCACGTTCCAAGAATGTTCCCATTGGTGGAAAGATAATTTCCTATAAGTTATTTAAAAAAATGTTCTCTCCTTATATCTTTGTGGACTTCCCTTAACATGTAGGAAAGGTTTTATGGGGAGGTTTTGCGAGAACATTCAGAACGTTCTGGGAATGTTTTGGTACCTTAAAGAAAGATTGTTCCCCCTCTGTATTTCTCTGAACATTCTGAGAACATTTTGCAACATAACAGGAAGCAGATGTTATTTATGCATACCCCCTGCTTAATGTAAGTGTTTGGAAAAAAGTGTCTTTGCTCTAGTGTAGTCTAGTCTAGTCTAAATTGCTTTATAATGTGCACATAGTCACTGATCTCAAAGGAGTCACTGAGTCACAGCCTTCACACCAGCATATCAGATTTTTCATTCATGGAATTGAAATACTGTATATATGTTATGAAAGCATTTGCATACTGCCGTACCACTCATATACATACGTCATGCACACTCAGGCATAGGCTACCGTATGTCATGCACGCACACACACACACACACACACACACACACACACACACACACACACACACACACACACACATACAGCACTGTGATATAAATAGCCTTACCCTGATTGCTGACAACAAAGGCACGGGGTAACAACCAGCAAACCCTTTTATCTGTGTCTGAATTCTCCCTGGCATCTCCGTGCAGCTGACATACAAGCTGTGGAGGACCTCAGAACTCAGCCTTTACAAGCCCACCTCTGCACCATCTGTACAGTGTCTTTAAACTGCTGTTACCAGCAATGAGGATAGAAACCTTAGGCTTGTGTACAAGTATAATGAATGTCTGAGTTGTGCTCCTGACCTCACTTCTGCGGTCGAGTTTTACCTGAAGGCTATCTTGGAGTCTAGTGCTTTTATGGAGAAAATAAGCCCTGAGTCATTTGCACACGAGTCTGTCAGTTTCTGTCAGTTTGTATTACTGAATACTTGAACATACAATTCAGATGATTATTTTGTTCATGTGCTGGTTTGTGTGTGACCTTTGTATGCCTTGTGTTAACAAACTCACAGGATGATTAATTGATCCAGAACATAGCTGTCCTGTCATTGGGGATGATGGCAGCATCTGTGCAGAGCTGTTATTCAGCCTAATAACGGTGCAAAGCAGAAAGTCTGCACCCCTCTACCCCCTATGTAGTTGCTATGAAATGTTACTGCCAATCAAATATTCATTTCCATTCATAAAGATTTAAATAATCCTCTAACAGTATGCCACTGGTTTGAAAATGACGCCTCCAAAAGAGACGTGTGTGAGTCCAGGCTAGATAAAATATGCAGGAGATTTCTCCCTCAGGCGTGACTCTGAAAGTGAAGATAACACAGCCCTTTGCTGATGTGCTCATCCTCTCCAAAAACACCCTGTCTCTATCCATCAAGTGAGAGACCTGTCATGCTGCACCTGATGCATGCAGACATTTTCCAACCTCCACATACAGTATGTACCTTTCTTCTGCCCTTCTCTCTCTCTCTCTCTCTCTCTCTCTCTCTCTCTCTCTCTCTCTCTCTCTCTCTCTCAGTTCAAAATGTTCATTTTGTCTATCTTTGATCCCATTCTCTTCCTAATCTGAATACTGTCACAGATCCCGAGGCAAGCCCCCCCGCCTGTGTGTTCTTATCTTGCGCCATCTGATAACACTGCCATTTTGCATGCCTGCAGAAGCCCAGACATAAGGCAGTGTACACAGACAGCTGTGCAGATAGAGGAGGGGAAACAGACAGAGCACAGCGGAAGTGAGAGAGAAATGGACTATTGTTATTCCTCATGGAGCCTCCCAAGCCAGTCTCTTAGCCATAACCAGAACCAGTGGTCATGACCATTAGGTTCAGCTCCATAGGCTGTGGTCTGCACAATGGCACCCACAGCGGCTTGTGTTTCTCCTTAACACATACACACACACACACACACACACACACACACACACACACACACACACACACACACACCTCTGTCTGTCTGTCTCTCTCTCTCTCTCTCTCTCTCTCTCTCTCTCTCTCTCTCCAGCACTGGTGTGTTGGTGGTAATAGGGCTGACTGGAGCCAGAGCCTCTAGAGGGGTTTTATCTTCCCTGGCTGATGGGGACAAAGGGGCCTTTTATCTATGCTGTTAATAAACACATGACAGGCCTCAAAGTGAGGCTCTTTAGCCCCCTCCCCCTCCCGCTGCAGCTACACACGAAGCAACAACCTAAAGCTGCAGCTCAATATTATGGATCAGCATGGTGCATCTAACTGATGTCCTTGCCTCACAAGTGAGCAAGACAAGGCCCTGCAAGGCAACAATAACAGGTTGCTCATAGCCAGATGCATTTTTTTCTTTTTTCTCAAGAAGAGGTAATATCTATCCTTTATTGTCCAATTCACCATCAGACCTCCACAGTCGCTCACATCCCTACTCTACAGAGACCAGATTTGAGGCTATTTATATGACCAGCATGGCCATTAAATAGTCCGTCACTGGACTTCCAGTAGTGCTGAAATAACATTGGCAAAATCTAGATTTAAAAAATGTGTCTGACAATGTTTTCGCTAAGATTACTAAGCCAATGCCATGATGAAATAAAACAAATGTACAGTGACACGAATGTCAGTTATGTCAACTCTGTGAGGCACCTCCTCTCAAAAATATCTGTGCAGCATCCTCTTCACCCACACACCACACCACACTGAGAGGGGTATGGTAGTGGTGTAGTACTACTAGAGGTCAGGATTGAATGTGATATGTGTAAAACATGGACATTAGCCAGCTGAGATAACCACAAGGATTTGACATCTTGTTTCTGGACCAGCGTTTATCAGATCCATGAGTCATGTTTATTTGTGTGGAAAACAGAACTGTTTGGAGATTTAGGACTCTCCAAACCTGCCATAAACATGACATGACATGTAATGAAAATTGAAGAATGTTTATGTTGTCACTAAGTGTCATTCGGTTTATATAATGTCTCACTCCAAACAGGGTTGACATATATTACAAAATCTGAATGACACTTAATGACAACAGTCATAAACATTCTGAAGAGTCGTTACACATTCATGATATGTATCATGTTTATGGCAGGTTCAGTTGATGTCCTGAAACCTCAAGTAGGATAAAGTGTCACCCAAAAGCACAACTTAAACTAACAGCTTAATGAAAGCATTTACTGTAATATAGCTTAATAATAATTTACATACTTTTTACATATAATTTACATCTATATATATATATTTTTATCAGTATTATAAAATTAGGATATATTAGAAGCATTAAATGAAAATCGACATAGACCGACTGTGAAAACACATGAAACAACCTTCCTCTTGCTCTCTACCTTTTAAGTCTGTCAACTTCAAGAGGAGATGCAACCAGAGGCGGGTCTTGAGATTTTAATCCTCAAACTTTAAGCTATAGCACATGAGTCACAAGTCAAAATTAAATCTCTCTCTCTCCCTCTCTCTCATGAACTGACTAGGATAAGTCCCCTAGTGATGGACTTTTATCTGGTCCTCTATTCGTTCAAGTGGGAGTGAGGAGCGTTGACAGGCCACAGATAGGCTTCTCTCATGAACAAGCTCTTGTCAGGACGTTCTGATTCCGATGACAGATCTCCATCTGTTCTCTGTGCTCAAGCTAGAGCGGCTCGCTGGTTCTGACCGCTGCAAAAGCACCCAGTCAGGCGCAGCAGAACATCAGTTTGGGTGGGAAAAAAACCCTTTGAAGCGATGACTCATTCCTCTGTCTTTTTTTCTTTTCTTTTCTTTCTTTTTTTTCTTTTCTTGCTATTTTTGCTTGGTCGGGGGAGTCCTGCTGCTTGTCAGTTGGATAGGCTAATTATCACCCAAGTGTATAAATGGGAGCTGATTTTCTGTTTGGTTTACCTCATTGTGACACTGAATGTCGCATCTGCTTTGAAAATGGAGCGAAATGGTCATTTAATCCTAATCAGGACACATTGTTTTGGGTGTTCATCCTACTCGGATACTGGTACTTGTCATTTGAGTTTGGATTTTGGGATATACTATCCCTTGCAGATTACCATTTACCATTCTTAAATTTTTTTTCATGTTTACAGTCCTGTCTCATGTCTTAGATAGGATACTACAGTGTTTGACTGGCCTATTTTTTTTTAATCTAAACTATAAAGAATTGAGATTTTGAGTTTTTTTTCTAGCCTTTCAGGTTGATAAGTAAAGAAAGAGATTTGTCACAGATGGAGTGCAGGAGACAATTGCTCTTCCCACGTGCAATATGGTGGCAACACATGACCAAAAACCTCTGCCAGTTATATTTCACAATTTCACAGATGAACAACATCCATCTAAACAAGGGAAAGCTGCTTTGTTTTCATACATTTATGATGTCTTCAATAAGCTGTCATAAAATCTAAACATACTATGTATCAGCCATAATAAATTAAAATGAAAATAATTATTAAAAATATTGTTAATGTGTGTGTGTGTGTGTGTGTGTGTGTGTGTGTGTGTGTGTGTGTGTGTGTGTGTGTTCAAATTTAATGGAGATTCACCACACAGAAGGGAAGATTATCTCATGGTGCTGACAGCATGGTGAGTCTGTTTGATCTAACCTTTAAGCCCCAGAAGAAGTCATGTTTACAACACATGCTGTTCTCAGCAGACTGCTACACAGGTCTGGAAGCTGTCTTATCCACTGAATCTGATCCACTTCTGCAGTCCTGTTGGTTATGACAGTGTGAGACATACATGTATGCTTTAGGTATCATCTTTGTTAACATAGTTTCTAGGTCATAGTGGCCAACATACATGTATCTCGTCAATCCTTGACATTTAATGCTATGTGACAGACTACAGGGAAATGAAAATCTGAAAAAAGCATAATAGGGCCCCTTTAAAGGATAGCTCCGGAGTGAATTCAAGCCTAGCCCTGTTGAACGAGCCTGCTAAATGTGCTAGTTAGCGTGTGGAACAAAATAATTTGGGACAGCATAGAACGAACGTGAACACGAAGCACTTTACATTGAGTCAATGGTACCTCAGATCTTGCTTTCGGTTTTGAATAATCAGTTTCCATTGATTCAGTGTAAAGGCCCCATAGTTTGTTGATGACAGTTCCATCATTAAAGGTACAATGTGTAACGTTTTTACTGTTCAATATCAAAATATGCTTTACCTGTGTTCTCAAGCCTGTCCTTTCTCATAAATATTAACCACCACTATGAATTCTGTATGTCCGCACTGGCTTGAAATTTCGCATTTGCACGCACGTTAATTGGGGTAGAATCTCCATGTATTGCCACCATCTTGGAATACGGAAGCTGAAAACGGTCATATCTTTCACATTTTTGCTATCGACTGACAATAGACCAGCCTCCGCGTGCAGGCTTCCGTAGCTGTAATACGTGATTTGCGTTGTGTTACGCTTAATTTCTCTCGAAGGCTACACATTGGGGCTTTAAAATCAAGGCATTGAAATTTTGTAATTGTTAAGACAGATACTTACCACCAAGCGATAAGTACCTGGGAGCTACAACTAGCAAGTGGTCTTCTCCGCTTTACACAAACATAGGCCTATCATCAATCTGCTCCCCGTTTGAACTTTTCATGATGTTGCAATATACTTGCGGTCCTTATCTCACCCGATTTCTCCTTTAAAAGTTGTCTCAAATGAATCATAACATGAAGTAAGTAATTCAGGCTATTTAAAGCGCTGCACAGCTTTAATAGATTTATGCTTTGTTAGATTTCAGATTATATCGGCCAAGTATATCGTCCATACACAAAGACTTTGTCTGCGGCAGATGTTGACTCCATACTTTCAACATACACATGTAGGCAAACATTCAATCACAAGATAAAAGTAAAGGCTGTACAAGATCCATATAAACACTCATCTACATAAATACAGATGAGACATATTGAACCAACACCACCTGGAGTATACTATATGTTGGTGTAAAGAGCAAAGTTTCATGCAAACGTAATGGAATGGACAGTAAGTAATGTGATGCAATATAAGTGCAATATGAAATGCAGTGGGAGGCATAAGCAGTTTGGGCTCCGTGGGTCTAATATAGCACAGGCTATTAGTTCAACATCACCCTAGCCTAGCCTGGCCTGGTCTGACAGTGTGAAGGCAGACATCCCTTGCTGCAAATTATTTATTATCGACTATAATTGACTATTGTTAAGCATTCTTTTGTCATTTTTTGTGAACAATATATTCTGCACATTGACTTGCCTCCTTACTATGATGCTTGTTATTTCAGAGCAGCTGAGAATAGAGGACCAAATCAAAAGGGCTTAAATACAGGTAGACCAGAACCGCACAAATTCATATGGGATTGTCTTTTGTTCTCTGAGTAAGAGTCCATTGCATGAGCAACTGTTTCTTCGCCAGTGATCATTTGCCCTGCAGTAGGTAGGGAATGACTGCGAAAGTCACGCAGATCCAACACTATACCTTCCATGGCATTCCCCCACACAGGAATCGGGGGCAGAGAGAGAGAGAGAGAGAGAGAGAGAGAGAGAGAGAGAGAGGGTTTGTTGTCCCAGTATGGGGTCCTCTCCTCTGAATAGGAAAGCCTCTAGAAAGGTAAGTCAAGTTTCATGTATCTCAGCCCTATCCCAGTGTAGTGCCACAAATGCTGTCCCTCCCTCCTGTGGTTTACATAATGTGTGCTGAAACAGTCACAGCGAGCAGATTGTGGGGAGGGACATTGCCGGAACATTCTCTTGAGAACCCAGCTGAGAGTGCAACCCCTGTTTCACGCTTGATTAAATTCGCCTGCCATTCACTATAAACAATACATATTCATATATGTATATTTGTCATTGAGGATAACTGATAAATCCTGAATATCATCCACCTGCATTGTAACAATCTGACTTATAAAAGGTCTCTCTTTAATATTTGAGGAGTTTTTCTTGCTCCATCTGTATATTATGGGAATGTTTATGTGTGATAATTATGACCCCACTGTTACATTCACTCCCCAAGGGCTTTACACTAATTAAAATGTCTATCACTCATTTTTCACTGCCGCTGTCAATGCATTACGGGCAGCTCTCTTTGCTGGCTTGTCACGGCTGAAAGCATCTTGGCAAAATGAATTTCCGCCATCTTTCTTCAGAGGTCCTCCACTCCATGAATGATGGCTGACATGTTTTACGTGTGCCCGATGATGTTTGCAGAGATAAATCTCCTTGAAAGGATGACTCAGCTATTTAAATCAACTCAGTCCTCCAGCAGGGATTCAAACAGAGAAACGCCTCCTGCTGTTTCTGCTCAGAGCTGCCAAATCAACATTAGAGATGGCAGCTGGGTGTCACTCACAGAGATGGAGATGGTAGAGCTCTGCTCCAGTGGGGCTCTGCCTCTCCCTCGGCTTCCCAACAACAAACTCTTTTCTATTCCCCACATCCCCAACACTTTATTTCTCTGCAGTGCCGCTGATAATGCATTGGAATGGTGACACAGGCTCTGTGACTGACAGGTGTAGAGTTCTGCCTTCTCTAGTCACTAGGCTTTAGCCACTGGCATCTCATCTCTTCCTATAGCATTACATCCAGTGCATGACCCATGACCTAATGTATTTGACCCAAGCTCTCCAAAGATTGTTGCCTATTTCTAGTAGCCTAGTAGTAGTTAGCAATGCAATAGGCCATGAGATATACCGGTTCTACCAAACAATTTGGTTAGTGTTACAAGGACACAAACAAATGTTATTGTCACAGGCATATACTAGGTGTAAATAATGCAGTGAGATTGTGTTTGTTTGTCACCCCATTTTTGTGCATAAATGGGGGTTAAGCCCATAAAGTAGGGCTTGGTGTGGGGGTGGCAAATGTGCCAGAGCTTTGTACCTACACATTAACAAGGAGCATCCAAGAGCAACCGAAGCCAGGAAAAACTTACTTACCAAGAAAGAAACCTTGGGGCCAACCCAAGGGGCCAACAGAACTGCCAGAGGTCATGGGATTCATTATTCGGTCTATGTTGCAACAAATTCTCTTGTTCTTTTTCCTAGTGACAGCACTTGGAGATTTCAAACACAGGACAACCAGGGACAAATCTCTGGCCTTCTACCAGCCTTCATGTCTCCATGCAACGTACAGCCCTGTTAGAACATTGGCGACGACGTCACTGAAACATGTGCAACGGATGCCAACTAGCTCAGCCAGCTGGCAACAGTATTATGTAAATCCTAACAAGAACTGCTTCTGAACTATCCACAGCTAGAGTCAATGGAGCTTCAGAAAAGACTGTGGAATTTTGGCGCAACTTTATCAAAGACTTGATGGGACACTAGAGTCTTTTTTGTTTTGTTGTTTTGTTTGTTTATGTTTTGTCTTATATTTTATCTTTGTGTTTGTCTGTTTCCTGCCTTTGCAGTTGTTATGTGTCTGCGTCATGTTTTGTCGAGTCTTGTCTCCCCTGCCCCTCCCTCTTTCTCCCAATTTATGTGGTTTGTAATTTTGTAATTCTGTTATAATAATAATAAAAATTTGATCACAAAAAAAAGAATTGCTTCTAACTGCTGAGTTGGAGGCTTTTAGCTCAGTGATTAGGGCACTTGACTCCCATGTCATGAGTTTGTTGTAGTTAACGGAGTGGCAAGTTCGAGACCTGAGTGCGGTGAGAACGGTTTTGGCTACATTATTTCTCTGCCACTTCTTTGCAATTTGGTTGACACAGGGGAATGCATGAGCCAACTTTGTGAAGTGGTCTGTCACGACCAAAACATCCACCGATCTTTGCTTGCTGTCTTCAGCACATCAAAAGTCAATACACACTGACTCCATGGGTGCAGAGGTGCGAATGCTCTCCAATGGAGCTCCAGCAGCTGGTTCAGGGGGTTAGGATACATCCCTGGCAGTATTTCACATACTCCTTGTCTCTCCATTTGTGGCCAAAAAAAAAAACATTGTCTGGCAAGGTGCACGGTTCTAGCTTGCCCCTGGTGCCCAGTAAGATCACAGGCCTACACACAAGCAAGGGCCTTTGGTTTCAGGCTAGAAGGCAGGACAAACTGGAACCTCTTCTGGCGGGTTGAATTTTTGGGACTCAATAGAGGACAACATCTTAGACTGTTAAGGGTGCCACTGCTTGAAGAGGGTCTGTGCAGTTGGAGTCTTTGGTGGATATAGCTTCTTTAGTTGATTATTTAGGAACATTTTTGTGGCATTGCTGGCTTTTTGAAATGTTATGCTGTATGTAGATGAGCCATCATAAGGCTAATGTAATCCTATCCCTCTACAATTATGTGCAAGGGAAAGGCAAATATAGGCAACCTACTGCATGTCAGTATGGCATTCCATTCTTCTGTGCTTTTGTCAAGGTTGACTCCACACTAATGATGCTGCTCATCTAACTGCTTCAGTGATTTATATTGTTTCATCTTGAAATGATGAACTACAAAGTACATGGCTGATATTTAGTTTGTTTATCTTTGTTAAGCAAATTCATACATTGAAAGTGGGACATTGTAGTTATATTTAGTTTGAGTCTCAGCATATTTAAAAAATATATTATTATTATTTGGCTGACTGGTATTTCACTTTTACTTTTGTTTATTAATTGATATGTTCTCATGTATGGTTTAACTAAATGTATGTCTAACCTTGTATCTTTGTTCTTGCTTGTTTAGATATGTACGTCCAGTAGTTGTTGCAAATACTTTATTCCATTTAAACGGTTGACCATGGTGATGAAGAGCCATGGAGATCTAGACATTTTCATGCAAGAGTAATTCTGCCATAAACTCTCATCCCTCCAGGAGACATCACTCTGACCCTTTGGCTGCCAGAGAGGACAGAAGGTGCAGGGCAAATGATGATAAATTCCTCATGTAATACCAATCATCTTTGGCCATCATCTCTAATGGAGGACACATAATTATAGAGTTAAATCACAACACTGCCACATTGGCTTTGGCTAGCTGTGAGGCGCATTTAGCATAATAATTTATTGTAGGATGGGCCAAAATAAGATTTCAGTGGCAACAGCTATTAAGCAAACTGTCAGAGAGGACAAGAATATGGACGAGGGCTGTTCCCCATTTCTGAGTTGACAGGCAGCATGGCTGCATTTCTCCTCAACTCACTTGTCCTCAAATCATTTCACTATCTTTGTTTTTTTTCTGCCTGAAGCAGGTGGATGATTGATTTTGGGGAGCTCTTCTCCAACTCTCAGGGGGTATCTGTGCTGCGCATCCTCCTCACACACAGACTATAACTCAAGCACACCATAGACACCAGCTGTAGCACATTCCCTTTCAAATTGTAACATGTGGCCGTTTCTCATATTTATTTGTGCTTTGGCAGACATCCTGGGCACATAATAGTGGGCTGTAGATCACAGCAATGAGAGCAACACATGGCCTCTCATACTCACTGTGATCTCTCCAAACATTAGTCTGGCATTTAGGCTGATATCCCAGGGCTGCTCTCTCTCTACTAGCCTCAGTGAGCATCTCTAATAGTGTTAGTCTATAGTCTATATTTTAGATAATGCCTTACAATAATTATTGGCTAGAGTGAGAATCTCATCACCTCTCAGGCAGCTTTCCACTAGCATCCATCTCTTACAGTTGGTCTTTCTGTCTCGCCTCCATTTCATTCTCTTTTGTCTTTGCCTTTTTCCCTCACCTTTGTTTGGTGGATGTTTCATTGTTTCGTCCACCCTCCTTTCATATCCGTCTCTTGTTTCCCCTCATTCTCACCTAGCCTCACAGGCAAACACACGCACACACACACACACACACACACACACACACACACACACACACACACACACACACACACACACACACACACACACACCTTAATTATAGGGCCATCTGTCCATCTCATACTGTGGCTATATGACTCAGGCTCTGCCTCTGCCACCACACCCCAGGAGCAGGCTTTGGCACAGATAGAGAGAAGCATGTATCCACACACACACACACACACACACACACACACACACACACACACACACACACACACACACACACACACACACACACATCCATTGCCAATGCAAAGACACATCAGTGTGTTTCTGAGGGTTGCTATTCATCAGTCCATCTTTCCTGTCTTGAGAATCACAGACCCTCATTACCAATTCTGACAAATTGCTTTTCTCTGTGTGATGCCTGTCTGACTGGGAAGCGACTGTCTGCGCCCGTGTAATTAGAGCGTTGTTCTATTCAGAACACCGAAGACAAGAGCTAGCCCACACACGTGCACTCTGTCCAGATCAGTGGGTGGCTCACAACATGGGTTAACAGCCTTGCCAAGCATTTTGCATTAGGCTCAGACTCATAGGAGACACTAAACTGGATGGAATTCAGATATCTGTGCTCAGCACAATTATAGACAATTTACAGACAAAGCCCATTTGTCTACCATTTCATTTTAACTTTTTTTTTTAGATGAACATCAAAATAAGCATATTGCCATATGCTTGAGAAAGTCAAATGACTAACATCACACAATAGAAGATGGAAGATAGATGAATATGGAGGACAGTTTTATACTAGAATATTAGAAACTTTGCCACTGTAATAGCATGCTAAATTACCGGAATGTACAATCTGGGCTACAATCTAGACCAAGAGCGAGAAAGAGAGATGCTGTCCTATAGAAGATGTGAATGTTTGAAAGAGCTTGTGCTGAATCACATTTTGGAGTCTTCCGGTGACCTTTGAACTGTCTTAAATGCCACATCTGATGGCATTTACCGACAGCAGCCCTGAGAGGAGCATGGTCAGTCAGAGGGAGGAGAGCATCAATAGCCCCTTTACCTTTCTAACACCACAGACAACCAGCAATGCGCTTGGAAATGAATAAGAAAGGTCTGTTATAGTACATTACATTCATCATTAGGAGCAGGTTAGAATGAAAGAGAACATTGAAAACAAGGGAGCAAAATGAGAAAAGGAATAGAGAGGGTTGTTGCAGAAGTGGGTTCATGATTAGCACATGTTCTTGCCCTTGGCAATCCTGTGTCTAGTATTGTAGTGGAAATACTGTATGTGCCATTCTGGCCAGACGAGAGGGAAGTCTGGGAGTCCAGCAATGAGATTTCCCCCTGGAGGCCATGTTCAAACCCATACTCTCAGGCTTAGAAAGGCACACATTTTAGGCTGACAGCCACACTATTTTAATGAATATAATAAGCAATGAATAGGCCTGTTGGTTGATTTGTGAATACCGTTTTTACATTAGCAGCTCATAAGCCTCTATAGCTTTGCTTTCAGATAGAGTACTTAATCTTACAGAAAATAAAAAGATAAAATGGCCACTCCCTAAAATCCTGAGTCTGTTTAAAATGTTATTCTGATACTGTTGCTGCTGCCTGTTGGTTGCTGAGGTAATTAGCCATGTTGTGTTGGGGTAATTACCCTGAACATTAGCCTGCCCATGTTACACAGATTAGAAGCAAGTTTGACTGCATCTTCAGACATGTAGAAATATGTAATAAATATCTGAAATGTGTGAATTGTGTAAATGCCACTGTCAGTGTAAAACCACAGTGCTGTTTTAGGAATAAAAGGGTGGCAACCACAGTGCTATGAACCACAGTGCCGTTTTAAGGGAATAAAACAGTGGCAATTCTTCTAACCCCTTTTAAACACCTCATGAAACAGCTTTGCTTGTTCACACGGAGTGGGTTGTAAACAGCATGTTGCATTCTGGTAGTAAAAATATGATGGTTGAAGCAACATTGCTAATGCCAGGCTTTTAGGCATATTACTGTAAATAGGCAACTCTACTACTACATGGACATTATACAGGCATATCATTTTTGCCTTGCACAGACTGCGTAGAAGCCCCTTGTGTGGCGCACATATTCACTCACTGTTGACTACAAGCCTACTGCATCCACTGAAGATTGTTGATCCAAGTTTGTCCATGCAAGAAAGATAACCCCACGCAGCATCCAGCATGTTTGTCAAATAAATCAATATTATATCCCTGTGGAATTGCGCAGAAAAGCTCCAGAATGATCATGTTCTCTAACTGCCTGTTTGTAAGTAACCTAAGGCCACTTGTCACACAGGCAACTATCTCCTGTATCCGACTCCACAGAAGTCAGGCTTGAGTAGACTTATAGCTCTAGCCAAGGGAATTAATCTCAGCACTGCAATATGAAACTATGACACAATAGAAATAGCAAACCTGTGAATACTGTATATCACAGCAGCACAGCATCAGGAGCATGGGATCACTCACGTTTTTTGTACATAGATGTCTTTGTATCCCTAAAAATACCCACATAATGAATTAATCCGTATAGCCTTACATACTGTGATGCATTCTGCTCAAGACACACCAAAAAGTGGCACATACTGTATGTCCACATGTTTGTTGTGCATGAAAATCAAAATGGATGAGGAGACCTTGTGCATATTTTGGTATTTGGTCTACAAATTGACACACTGACATTGATTTTATTTATGAATGGATTTATCTACAAAATGCTGTATGACTTTTGTTCACAACAAGAGTTAGGCCAACAGTCAGTTACATTCAATAAAGGAATTACCCATTGGACTAGGAAAAAGACAGACTGAGGAAAATTATTTATTGCTCCGTCATGTAAGAGCTAAAAACCAGAACTAGAAACATACAAGAACTTCTTGCCACATAGCGACAAAATTGTGGGATCCTCAGTTGTTTGCTGAAGGCTCATTTTCCTTTGAGCTTATTTTGATTTGTAATTAACTGACAGAGAGAGGGAAAAGTGAGAGAAAGAGAGAGAGAGAGAGAGAGAGAGAGAGAGAGAGAGAGAGAGAGAGATGAAAAGAGAGAGGGAGTGGATGCTCATGTGTCTATATTTGTTGGGGGGAAAAGGACTGAGGAACATCAGGTTCCCACTGATCGACTTTTCTTGTGTTACTATGGAAACGTGGCATCAGCGGGCTACCATGTAATCGTTGATCAGAAAAGGCTCATCTTTAGGCCTTTCAAGTTTATTGTTCCCCTCTATGATGTGTTACGTTAATAAGAAAAATCCCTGTCAACACAATGCAGCAGTCCTTGTTGAAGAGCTGGATTTCTTTCAGGGTTAGTGTGGCTCAATGAAACATGAGAATACACTATTGGATCTCCAAATGACTAAAGCTTTTGCATTTCACTTGAGCTGTGTTATTACAACTATCCATGAATCAAATGAAGTGCTAGTCTATGTTCACAGTTTGAACTGATTCAGTAGGCTACATTGCATAACATAGGGATGTGCACCAAGAAACATGCAGACATCTCTGCATCCACACTGTATTTGATTATATTTCCCCTTTGGACTGAAAATAAGATTTGAATAGCCTATCCTAATGGATATAGCTATAGTGATATCATATACCATCAAGAGCTCATATAGCTCTTTCTCTCTCTGCAGTTTATGTTGCAGTGAGTCTCACAATGACAATAAGCTCAGATGAGTTCCATTAAAGGCTACCCATCAACCTAACAAACCAATGACCCGTATCTGCAAGTGCTGTCCATGATTTTCTTGACTTCCATCTATAGCTGCTGCCTGTGGAATGAGGAGGGTATGAGGCAGTGAGAGCTCCAGGATTATTGTCTATGTGGAAAGCTTGTTTAGACTCCTATATCAGATATTACCTGCACCTTCAGGTGAAGTGAAATGTGGTTTACCCTATGAGTCTTCTCATATTCTCACAGTCACACAGATTCAAGATCATAATGAACTATGACCAGACCTTAATAAGGCATTACTGGTGACAGTCATCACTGGTGGTCATATTCCTGAATGATGACGATGACAAACATGCAGGATCATCATGTTGTATAGAAGCGTGCCCATTCACACATGACCACACTCGCGCACATACGCGCCCTACCCCACCCCCACTCCCATGTGTTTGCTGGATTTTGATATATAATTTGTAGTGTTCGAGAGAAACGGCGAGGCTCCCTCCCTCCATCACCATCGAGCCTTGGCGCTTAACGCAAAGAGGCTTCAAGAGCGTCTCGTGCATACGCACCTGCTTTCTTGGAGACATCCACCGGCGAGACAGATGAGGAGATGGAAAGCGCAGTTTTATATAGATTTGGTGCACGGCGTCGAACGCCAATCATTCCTATGATGCTTCTCCTCGCCAAATTTTGTTGGATCTAATAAACCAAAGGTAAGTTTATTTGGATTTTAGTCTTCGTTGGTGGAAATGTGTTGCGCTCAAATACATAATCATATTGCATTTGGATCTAGTTCAGCAAACACGCGATGTTCTATGCAGGATGCAAATTTCATATTATGAATTGTTTCTATTTTATTCATTGCATGAAATTATTTACTTTATAATTCGGTGTTGTTATCCTGTAAACAAACATTTTACACAGATTTATTTATGGCGTTTAGGCGGCTTCGACGCTATTGTGGGCTATTGTCCACTCTAGTGGTAAAGAAACCAACATTAATTCTATTTATGATGGGTAAATGTTAAATAATAATAATTGAAACAAATATTGCTTAGTGTCCAGTTCTGCCAGTCTGTGTGCTCATATGACCTTAAGTTTGTGAAGATATGTGTTTTGCCACATCTGAAAACCGCATGGTTTTTGAAATAGCCTACTGTGAAATTGACTTGAGGCAGGATTAGGTTGTAGTGAGACAGAAACGCGCTGAAATTCAAAGAGGCTAATTGTGGGCTGCAAGGCGAATAGAAGAAATCACATTGCAAACTGCACAGACCTGCACAGGAGAACCGTGATTTCTGGGAGAAAAGACTATTCATGAGCATACAAAATGTTCAAAGAAGACTGTAATTTCATCGATATTTCTAAAACAAGAGAACAAGAGTGAATGGGTGGGTGCCGGGTGGGTGAGGGAGAGAGACTGAGAGAGAGTGCGCGAAAGAGAGAAAGAGGCCCCCTTGTGGGACTCTAAAGAGTTGCAATATTACCAAGATTTTGGTTGGGCTGTCCGTTGCACAAAAGGGATTGTATTTTGAAATCCTTTGATGTGATGCTTTTCCTTGCACATTTTCATTATATTTTGGGTAGAATCTAACATCGAATATTTTCACACATTAATTAAGTACATCATTTTACAACCATTTTTTTCTCTCTGGAAATACAGTAGGCTACATTCATTGTGTTTTCCTACTCTGGAATCTATATCTCCTGAATTGCAGAACAACCTCTGGGGTTGCCTCTCTGTTACATAATTTCTCAGCCATCAAACTGAGTCAACCTCAACACGCTTCTGTAAGCAGGCCCTACGCCACTTAAATATAGAAATTGCATTGCACATGAGAGACGCAGCAAGGGAGTGAGAAAAAGGAGGGAGATAGAGAGAGGGAGAGAGAGAGAAAGAGAGAGGGAGATGCTAGAATGATGGAAGTGCACAGAGAGGCTGAAAAGAAGAGCACTGAGGCAGTAAGTTATGAATTATGTAAGCGTCTCATCTGCATTTGGGGAAGCCGATAGAACCTTAGTAAGCAATAAAGACTGTTTACTGTCACCATTTGATCCCAAATCAAATGGATAGTTTCCTTCTGACAAAATATTTATTCAAAAATATTGTAGAAATGGCAATCAAAAGGAAGTACATGCATGCACCCAAATATTTTTTATTGTCCAGTGTCTTCAAATTGGTCAAAACCTGTGTTGATTTTTTTTGTTTGCCATCTAACAGCACAACACAGCCCAGTCAACTCCTTGAGATTCGAGTCCTGCAGCCATGGATCCCACCTCCTCTAAACAAGAGTCTGGCTCCAAAAAGCGAGTCAAGATCCATCCCAGCAGTGTGACAGTGAAATATGCCACCCACTTCCCCCAGCCAGGTGACGAGGGCTATGACGATGCCCCCTCCTTCGAGGACTTCAGCTCTTTCATGGATCAGAGCCCTGCCAAGCGTTTGACAGAGGGCAGCCAGGGCAGGACTTTGTTTGGCACCATGGACACGCGAGCGCGGCCCCCTGGAGCAGCTGGCCCTGAGGGCATGCGGGACAGAGGCGTGGGCAGTCAGCTCCAGAGCTTTGGCGAGGCCTCGGTGCTGGCCTCACGCGTCACATGGGGCGCCTTGTTTGGGGCGGCGGTGGCACACGGCTGTGTGGCTCTCATCACGCGCCTGGCCGCTGACCGCTCCAACGTGCCCTCACTGGAGCTCATCTTCATCCGCTCCGTCATCCAGGTCTTGTCAGTGCTGGTGGTCCTCTACCGCAAGGAGGCTCCCTTCGGGCCCAAAGGCTACCGCCTGCGGCTCTTCCTCTATGGCGTTTGCAATGTCATCTCCATCACCTGTGCGTACACCTCCTTCGCCATTGTGCCCCCCAGTAACGGCACCATGATGTGGCGTGCCAGCACCACCGTCTTCAGCGCCGTCTTGGCCTTCCTGCTGCTAGAGGAGCGTCTAGGCTACACCGACGTGGTGACGGTGGTGGGCAGTGTCTTCGGCCTGTGCCTGGTCATGGTTCCCAACATCGCCGACGAGGACAAGTCCCCGCTGGGCTTCTGGAAGGAGGCCTTTGGCTACACCATGACGGTGATGGCGGGCCTTACCGCGGCGCTCTCTATGATCGTCTACCGCGCCATCAAGGATCGGGTGAGCATGTGGACGGCGCTCTTCACCTTTGGCTGGACAGGAACGGTGTGGGGCGCCTCCACCATGTTCATCATGCAGGAGCCCATCATCCCTCTGGACGGGGAGACCTGGGGCTACCTCATCGCCATCTGCATCTGCTCCACCGTGGCGTTCCTGGGGGTCTACTACGCCCTCAACAAGTTCCACCCCGCACTGGTCAGCACCGTGCAGCACCTGGAGATCGTGGTGGCCATGCTGCTGCAGCTCATCGTGCTGCGCATGGTCCCGTCGGCCTACGACGTGCTGGGCGCTCTGGTGATCATGGTGAGCGTGTTTGTCCTCACTGGAGTCAAGCTCTACTGGGTGGGCCGGGCCATACGGCAGGATTACCAGGAGATCCTAGACTCTCCCATTAAATGAGGAAGGCCAGGCATCCCTAGCGATGTGAGTGTGTGTGTGTGTGTGTGTTTCTGTGCGAGTGTGTGCATGTGGGTGTGAGTGTTTGCGTGTGTGTTGTGTGTACATATCTGTGTGCACTGTTGATGTATACAGTATGTATGTGTATGTTCTAGTGTGCAAATGAGTGTGTATGTTTGTATGTGTGTAAAATGTATGGTGTTTACTTGTTTGCTAATCAATGTGCAATCAATGAATGTCTGAACCATGATCTATTTATTTTATATGGTCTATATGGTGTTGAAAGAGTGCCACTCGTGTAAAGTCTTTGCTATGTTGTTGCGTGAGAAAAATAAAATAAATATGTTCCATGATGCATTTGTCCTCCAAACAATGTCCTGTTTGACAAGATTGCTTTAATTAAATGTCAGTGGTTAGAAAGTATGGCTTAGAAACAAATAAACTCTCTTGCCTGAAGTAACATCATGCTAAACACTAATGCTGAATATACTGGATATGCATCATACAAACAACAAGATAAATATTCTTTATTTTTATTCGGGGGTGTGTGGGGGGTGGTGTGTGTGTGTGTGTGTGTGTGTGTGGGGGGGGGGCATAAAGTGTTCAAGACGAAAATCCAGTCACAGAATGTTTTATATGAACCATTATTGATTGTGGTCACTGCTATTGCCTTTTCTCTTGTGCAATCAATACTGAGAAAATGGAGGTCGGCACGAGGGGAAAAGGCTTTTGTGCCTAATTGACATCCTCCAATCACAATTTAGAATGGAGAGCAATGCCTGAAGCTATTACAGCGTCTTATGTGTACCTTTGAGTGACAGCTAAGAAGAAAAACAGTCTTGCGGCAAATCCTCGCCCTTGCACACAGCACACTCCAGCATGTATTCTGAGTAATCTTTTTCAGCCATGAGATATGGTGTGATCCTCTGCCTTCAGCATTCAAAGATAGTTGGCTGAAACAGACTGACCCAATTATGTGGGGGGTGAGGGTAAGGCCTATGATCAGAGAGAGCATCTATACCCAAGATGAGTCTTTGCTTCACAGTTTTATGTTTCTGTGCATTGTTGTGGTCCTTTCTGTACATGCAAAGCTCTCATTACCCCAAAGTAGGCCTATACTTGAATCAAAAAGTGAAATATAATAATTGGATGCAAAGTCTAAGCAGAAAAAAGATTAACCTATGATGGGTAAGTGAGCAGATGGTTTCTGAAATTGCTACACACTCATAATTTCTAAATTTACCTTTATCTGTAAAATATATATATTTTTTAGCATATGATGTGTGACTCTTAAAGAAAGCTCAAATGTGTAGGATGTACTAATATTTTTGTGTCTTTTTCAGAGTGAAGTCCATTCATTGGCAGTGTTGGATAAGTTACTTTAGAAATGTAATGTGTTACAATTACAAGTTGCCCCATCAAAAACGTAATTGTAGTGTAATTATTTTGATTACTTAAAAACGTAACGTAACTTATTACATTTGATTACTTTTGGATTACATTTCTACATTTTGAATTATTTTTTTCAATTGTCAAGCAATTTTGAGTTTTTGTATCCTGGCAGTGGCATTGACATTCACATATTATTCAACTCTGACTGCAGCCAAAATCCTTTTAAACTCCCTCCACATAGCCACAGTTTCAGACTTCACTACGAGCAAATAGTTAAAATGCTTGGTGAACATCACTGAATAAACAGGTGTTTGGGATTGCTCATACAATATGTGTGCACCTGCTCACTAGAGCTAATTTTGCTATCCAGCAATGGGCCATAGACCTAAGTTCTAGTTTCTGTCTGACAGTGCAGGCATCATTGCGACTGCAGCTTAGACCGCTGTAGAGCCAGTAACAAGTGAGTGGTGTTGCCAACATGATGGGATAAACGATTATATCAGACAGTCCTTTTAGCTGTAGTAGTGGCATTTAGCTGTAAAAAGAGGACATTGTACACATGAAGTACACATACTGTATAATGTTTGTGCAGAAGATATGAGATGTAACTGAAACTGAAATTTCTTGAAGTAACTGTAATTCAATTACACATTTTTTCAAAGTAATTGTAACTCTTTACTGTTACTTTTATTTTGTAATTAAATTACATAATTTCGTTACATGTAACTCATTGCTCCCCAACACTGTTCATTGGTATCCTTTGCCAACATGATTTACTGGGGGATGCTTCCCTCTATGTCCAGTAGGTGGCAGAAGAGAGATATCTCTGGGTAGTAAATCACATTTGTCAGTGCAATCTGATGGTTAATAATAATAATGAGCTGTTCAGCCATGGTGCAAAGGGTGCAAATCGGTTTAATTCTGCCAAGTGTTAATCAGTAATAGGGGAAATAAAACAAATGAAGACCTGATATGTTTAAAAGTCCTGTGTTTAAAGAAATATTATCTATGTTGGTTATGGTGTGGAGATCAAAGCATGCAAAAGAAGGGGTGCTCTAGACATACAGAGGTCCATCTGTTTGTGCAGGAAACAGATTGCTTCCTGGACTCTGCCAAGAGCACCACCACATACTGTACTGCACCTCAGCCATCCGGGTTTTGGGTGCAGTTCATGTGTGTGTGTGTGTGTGTGTGTGTGTGTGTGTGTGTGTGTGTGTGTGTGTGTGTGTGTTTGTGTGTGTAGTTGTGTGGGTCTGCAATACCACCAGTGACCTGATGTAACCATTTCAAAGTCAATAATAGCCTCTTGGAAAACACATACGCATAAACGCATAAACATATAAATGGCTTCCCTTACCTACACTGTTTTGGTTGGTTTCATCTCCGATTTTTGTTTTGTTTGCCTCTGACCACATAATCTTAAAAAGATATTAGTATATTATAGCTGAGGGACATACAGTACAGCAACTTTGCAATCAATTTCTTAATTGTGTATCCCGTGGAAACCAAATGAACAATTCAACAATTTATACCTAAATCTATAGATAACAAATGGTTTGGCTATTCAGGTAGGCATACAGTATGTGTAAAAACAATAGAAACAAAACATATAGCCTCAGTAACTGTTCTCCCAAGCCTGGTCTGACCAATCACGTTGCTCTATCCTTGTAGAGCAGTGGTTCACAATTATTTTTGTCAAGCATGCCAAGCCGAGGGCCAAACCTGCAAAGGCCTAAAAAAAAAGCCTACTTTCTTTAGTGCAAATTACATTGACATGTGCATCATAGTTGCATAGTTGCACTATTTTATGAAGTTATAGGCCTAGTTGTCAGTAGTTGTTGCTACACAAAATACTGGCAGTGAATGTGTCTCACAGACTTCTACAGGCACACAAATGGAATATTGATACAAAGACTGCAGGGCAGGCACATGTTTATTCTAAACTACACGTCACGATGCTGCTGCGGGCCAATCATTTAGTTCTTGTGGGCCTGATCTGGCCCACGTGGGCCGCCATTTGGGGATCACTGTTCTAGAGCGTCACCTGTAGTGCAAAGGCAGTGTAGAAGACAACCACTGATTCCATCCTTTAGATTGACCCGACCTAGTTAGACCACAGCTTACATCTTCATGTTTCGCTTGTCAGGCTAACAGGTTAGCACATTTGAGTGTGTCTTTTTTTGTCTTGTAAAGATCATCTTACAACTTTGTTGATGTTAATATTATCATGATGATAAATTTCATAATGTCCATGTGAACTGAGTCTGAACAGTCTCCTTTGCGCTGTGGTCAACCTGAACTTTTGAAGCTTTTCTTCAAGGGAGGTTTTCATTGAAGTTTGTTTAGTCTAGGCTTGATCTATCAGATGTATCAGAAACCCCTAATAAGTCCCAAAAAATATCATTTGTAGGCTATGCTTGTAGACTGGACGACATTGGAAAGGTAATGTTTTGTCAGCTACTTGCATATAACTAATACACATTTTCAGCTCTGGCCTCATGTCTGCCTGATCTACTGGCCATGAATAGACTTTACTTCTTTCTTTCTTAAAAAAAAGTGTATATATAAATACATATATATATATATATATATATATATATATATATATGTGTGTGTGTGTGTGTGTGTGTGTGTGTGTGTGTGTGTGTAACAGTAGGCTAGCTAGGTTACTCTGGAGCATATAGGCCTAAACGTTGACCAAGGCCACGGCCAAATACCAAGAAGAAAGAAACTTATAAAAAAGAATAGGCCTACCGGCAGAAACCGTCTCTGCTACCGTACGCCTGGGTGTGTTTTGTAGGTCAGTCTTGGCATGGCACTCGGCAGCCTACTCGTTAATATTGTCACAGTAGCCTATACTGCATATGCTTAAGACACCAGATGATTGTCGCTAAACAAATAATGACTGTCATGAAAACCATTCGCAAAATTTGGAAAAATCAAGATAAAACTGTGTTTTTTCCCCCATATGGAACCAGACAGAGTCACGTCTTCGACTGTGGCACAAAATTGATTGGCAGAAGAGTTAACAAATTAAAACGTGATCTGACTAGAGCAGCCAATGAAATGCAAGAGAGGAGGATCGTAGAAACAAGTTAGATAGAAGAGAACTTCTCATGCTGGAGACTGAACCGTGAACCACTCCATCCAAGGCAAAATGATAATACTACTCCTGGCACCGTAACCACACTGATGTGCCCATCATTATTACCCTGTATGCGTCTTGGATCTCACAACTAAATCAGTCTACCGTCAAGTGATTGAACTGGAGGTCGATCAATCACAGACAGGTAAGACCATCGCGCCAAACTGACTGAATTTGGGAACACTGATTCCAGTGTTGGCACACATGCTACTGTTGCAGGGCTAGGACAACTACACTATGCTAGCCTTCCAGCTAGCATTGAAGCGCTAACCCATCTCCGTATGGTAATACAAAAAACGTATTTCTGACAGACTACTATATATAATTTTCCACAGACAAGTCCATTCTCGAAGAAACTTTAAATGACAGAGGTAACGTTAAGCATACGATGGATGCTGGAGAATGCGCGTGGAGTCGGGCTTTTAAATATTAGTATGCTAACCAGCTAGTTACATTTAAACATTAGGATTGCAGTTAATCCATCGGTTAATGGAGAATGTTTGTTTTTTTATTTTTCGTCAAGGCAAGTGTGTCTGTCACTATATGATTCGTATTTAAAGATAGCTTTAATCTTAACGTTTGATCGTATGACGGTAGCGTGTGGTGTTTTTCTCCCGGCTAACCTAGCTGGCTGACTGTTGAGGTGGCTAGTCCCGCTGAGATTTTTTTTCAGCGTTAATGAAGCCGTGGCCTCTCGACTCCAACCATTCCCTCTTCAAGTGATGCAGGGTTGAAACCTCAACTGTTTTCAACCTTGTGAGATTTTAGGCCAGATACAAATCTGTGATGATTATAACGTTATAATTTTCGTTGTGTATTGGATGGATAACTTGGTTGTCTTTTGGAATGCAGCTTCTGCATTGGTGTCGATGCTGATTGATTCCCTATTTTGTCTGCATGACATTTCTTCAGCAGTAACGTTAACACAACTGTGTCAAGCGCTGCCAGCCAGGTGTGGCAATGAGGCTAACGTTAACGTCACATTTAAAACGAAGTAAATGCGGCAAGAAGGTCGCAGTTATAAAAACAATGCCGTCTTCGCAGTGCACTGTTGTGAGTGACAAGCATTGTTGGCTGATCCCTCACATATGGATCTTGTGATCGGCATTATCAGCGTTTCAATCTGTGCATCGGAGAAGCAGTAAAGTTAAGCATGGTTTTTCTGTTTCCCAAATCAAGTCGAAACGCCCTTTTATCTACTTGTTGCCTGAAGCATCAGGCATTGCTTTTCATTGTGGTCCTTATAATCTTTTTTTGT
Source organism: Sardinella longiceps (assembly GCA_027497455.2). Taxonomy (NCBI): domain Eukaryota; kingdom Metazoa; phylum Chordata; class Actinopteri; order Clupeiformes; family Clupeidae; genus Sardinella; species Sardinella longiceps. The sequence continues at coordinate 29,135,848 of JAODXP020000027.1, forward strand.
TTAGTTATTTTTTTCAAGCAAAGATGTGGAGGTGCCAATAATGGGCATGAATGTTGGCTGTTGGACATCCTCATACCTCATTTTCCAGTATGGATAAACCTTATATGACTCCTGTAGGCAAGCATACAGTAAACCCCAAGGAGTCATCAGTTGAAGAAGAGTGATGTCAAAACTTTTGGTAGGGTTGCCCAATGCCCATATCATTATGAACAGCCCTCACGATTTGCTGGGATCCCTCCTACTTGCCACCTGCCTCTGTTTCCCAGTGACCAGTATTGCAGGCACCATTCTTCTGCACCGGTCCTTGGTCTGCTGTTTCCTCTCACAGTACAGCTCCCAACCACCAGACTATGTAGTCTCCCATTCGTCCACTCATATACCTGTGGCATCCCATCCTAGACATCAATTCTGTAGTGAATTGCAGTGTTGTCTTACAGCAGCTGTAGCAATTTCAGCTAGCAGCCCTTCACTGAAAATACATGAATGCTCTCTCTCTATTTACTTCCAAGATTTGCTCCTCTAGTGTTAGGTGTAGACAGAAGCAGTTGTTACCTAAGCTTTCCCGGGATACTGATCCCACCTTAGGCACATTGGCCCAACCAAACCACTCTGGTGCCATGCCACATTACACAGCAATACAACTGGCAAAACTTAAAGGTAAAGATTTCCCATTACCCGCTACCACTGTAGTCGTAGCTCTGATACTGTTATCTTCTCAAGGTGGAGTGCAAAGTGCTGCAGGTTGCCGGTTTTGCCAGCTGCAGTATTTTAATTGCCCTTTATATTCTATCACGTCTAGAGGATGTGGAATAGCGAGTGGAATAACAAAGAGACTTTAACCAAAGATCTTTAAACAGTGACCGCTCCGCTTGAATCCTCTCTGCTTTAACCTTTTCTTAAACCAGATCCCCAATGCCAGTCCTGTCTAAAGAGCGGACATTTATACAGTTAACTGCCGCTACTGAGCTGATCCTCCTGTGTCTACTAGTTCTAATGATGATCAAATGAAGTCAAAGATGTACAGCTGTCATTCACTCCACTTTTGTATTCCAAGAGATGTATAAACCTGCCTCTCCTCTCGATATATCAAGCCCCTCATTTTCTCATTTCCCCCTCCAATTTACCAGTAGTTGTGTGCTCACATTATCTGTTATTCAGAGGATATCACATCACTTGTCAGTGGGCATCACTTGCACTATCCCCTTTAAAGCCAACCCAGGACCATGGCCAGCTGCCAAATCCAAGCATGCCTTTAATTAGTGACATGAATCAGGAATCATGATGGCTGAACTGCTGAACTGTGATTTAACAAAGACTCAGATCAACACAAAAGAGTACTGGCAACAAAAGCCTAATAATTATTAGCCTGTACTCCCTTTCTACCCAAAAGCTCAAGGCCCAAACACAGATCTTTCGGCACAGGGAACGCTCTTTTTCTCACATTCTTAGCCTACACATATGTACACACTCTACAGAATAGGCTACAAGGGGCTAAGGAAACCCTAGTAAGTGTTCTATCTTTTAAAGACGTACCGGTAAGTGATTAAAAAACCCCAACCAACAGCATTTTCCCTGCAACTTTTCAAGTTCAAGAGCTTTGAGCTCTCTCACGTGTGTTTGTTGAAGGAGGCCTGTTGCAGCTGGTGAGATTCTGTAATTACTGTGACACTGACAGACATTTCCACAGTCTCTCATTATGTTTGGGCTGGAGGTGGGTTGCATTCAATCTGAGGCAAGACTCCCACAGCATTGACATTGACAGTAGATGGGGAGGGGGCTGAAGAGGAGCTAGATGTTCCAGTGCAGTGCAGTTATGGCATGGGGAAATGACATCCCCATATTTCAATTCTTACAATTGACTGAGGAAAAGATGTGTGGACCATATAGAATTAGAAGATGGGGTAGTTCCATTTAGTCAAACGGATTTGTCAGCAAAGGCTGCGTCTACACTGTTTGTTTGGGCCTCGCTGCTGAGAGATTGTCATTATATTTGGGTTGTCATTATATTTGGGATGAAGATTTTGGTTGTAGGGTTTAGGCTAAGTTGTATCTCTAATGTTTTGTTGAGCTGAAGAATCACAAATAATGCTCTGTTAAAAAAAAAAAAAACAGGATGCATACATGTTGATATTAAGCAACAAACATTACCTACACCTCTCTCACTTCCTCATTCCTGCCCAATCATATCCGCTTGAGTGAGTGCAGTCATAACCCGTGGAGCCAGTGGAAAGTTGGGCTGTTGACAGTAGATTGAGACACACAGACATCATTAGAGGTGTGAGCAGATCCCTATCACAGTCAGATGGATGAACGTGGTTTAGTAGACTGAAGTTTGACTGTAGAGCTACTAAATGAAAAAAAAGTCAAGTATTACTGTCAAAATATTTGCGGTAGTTTGTCACTCAAACGCTCATTATGTGACAATTGCCTATTGTCAATGATGAAATGCATCATGGCTAATTTGCATAAAAGTGAGCAACTGTGATGCTCTAGACTATGGCTTTTGTTTCTTTTACCAGACTGGTTGCATTTCCAGTGATTGTACACCTTTAATATCTCTTGGTGTAAGTACCCAGAGTAAACTAAAGAAACTGTTCACTGCCGTACAATGTAAGACAGGAGACAAGACTTTATAGTGCATGACAACTCTACTCAGAACTCTGTAACCCACTTTCACTGAGCATGGTATGGCTGTGAAGTTGTGACACATTGACATGCACACACACACACACACACACACACACATTCACATGCCGGCTATGATTGGCATATTTTAATCTTATTTGGCTTAAGGTAATCAGAATTGAGCATTTCAGTATTAGATCATAGATTTATTGCTCTTTTGTAATTATTGCTTTGAAATTAGTTCTGCAATCTGCATTCCACCTCCTGATGTGGCTATTATTTAACCCATCATCCTGTTATTTGATGTACTGTATTCAACCCCACTCTGCCTCACTTCCTCTTTTGACATAGACTGCTGTTAGCTACATTCTAAAAGTCTGTCTTGTAAATGAGGAACTGAGAGAAATCAAATAGGCCACATTTTGTGTTTGTCTTTAATGAAGTAGTAAAACATGGACAGTAGTCATATGGACAATGGATTTATATTTGAATGCTTTATCCATACAAAGAATACAATGTCAACAAACTGATGCAGGAAGTTAGCCTTGAATTAACCTGTTACAACGTAAAAAGTCAGGCTGACATTGTGATTGGACATTTAAGATGCTTCCAAACGCAATTAACAAACTTTCTCAAAACACATCCAATTAATGTGATTGTGCTACCAACTCGATGTATGAACCTCCAAACAGGCGTAATTACCCTTAGAAAGCATATCACTCTGGATTATTCATGTTTACACTGTTAACGCATCTTCGACACAAATTTCTGAAATGTTACAGTCTAATGATCCTAATCCCATACCTGCACTTTAGATTACCAGATGTAATAGGCCTAACAATCATAGCAGTCATAACTGTAAAGCCCAACTTCTATGCACACAATTTAGGGGAAGGGCAGGGAACAGAAATGGGATTAAAGTTTAATGTAGTGGTAAGCAGGTTTTGAGGCTGAAACTGAGAGAAGGTGGTGTGTGTGTGTGTGTGTGTGTGTGTGTGTGTGTGTGTGTGTGTGTGTGTGACACACACACAGTATATGCATATGTCCCCCCCCCTTTGATCTGGTTGCAGCAGAGCGGGCACCCCAGGTGTATCAGGATGAGGTGCTCTTTGTCACACATCTGTCTGGGTCTAGGTTTTTGCATGATGTCATTTTGTTTGTGTGCAGTGCAGTGCGCTGCATCTTGGAATGCCTAGTGTGTGGAATATCATGCACTCCAGCATGTTCCAGCCTGCGCCACTGCGCTCACTTCCCCCTGGCTTGTGTAGTTAGCCTGGGACAGAGCCCTGGAGCAGGTGGACTGTCAGAGCACATTGACTGGAGATAAAGCTCAAATCATACATCTCCAGTTCCAGCTTTCATACATCCTGCTGCTTCTCTCTGGGTCTGGTAGCCCTGGCTTTCAGCTCTCCCAAATCTGGCTTAAAGCCAGTCTTTTATTCTTACTGACACATGTGCCAGGATTTCCTATTTTATTGTGTTTTTTTTTTTTTATCAATTATACTGTCTTCTTGTGCTTGGATGTTATGAATTGAAGAATCTTAATGACCATTTAGCCTTTAAAGAAGAGATCTGGTTTGAGTCAGCCCATAGCCCTGTTGTTGGAGCTCACAGAGTGCTGATGGAGGAAAAAACAACACTGAATAGTGAATTAGCAGCTAACATTAACAGAGTGACGCACAGAAATTCACTTTAAGTTTAATTTTCCTATGCCCCATTCAGTTAATGGCAGTTTGCTAAATGGTCCATGTTGTGTCCCATTTTCTTGTTCTTTTCCTATAGACAGCCCTCTGTGACCTGAAACAACAGGGCTATAGATGTAATCACACTGTATTTGTATTTGTCACTGTATTTGCACACACGTCCACTAGGTTATCAGCAGTAGTGTGGTGTGATTCTACTAGACTGTATGGATGTGTAAACCCTACAGGGGGAAACCCTTCCTCATTCAGCAGTGAGATGAGAGAATCTCAGAGTTATTTTGCTCTCCTCCATCCTGATGGGAAAAGAAGAGAACACTGGCAAAACTAGCATAATAAACACAGACGCGTCATTTAGCCTATTAGGCTAGTATTAGCCCGCATATTTTGGCATAACCACACACACGCACGAATGTTAGGTCTGTCTCTTTAAAGTGAACAGTTGAAAATGAGAGACAACAAAAAATTGGAGTGCATGTTCTGTATTTACTATCCAGTCAAGAGAGTCCAAATGCTGATGTAGGAAAGCTGGTGTTGCTTGTAGCCTCCTAAAATGACACGTACAGTTTGGATAACAACATTATAGCTCACTAGCTGATGTCCCATGCTTCTCTATTCCCATCTCCTCTCGGTTTTAAAATGTTGTAAGACTCAGGATACCTCTACGTAGCCCCTAAATGCATCGATCATGAAGGTTGGTGACCCACAGCAACCTATTTCATGCAGCTGTGTCTGGATACATCCCCTCAATTGCAAACTTTCTGTAAAATGTTGTTGTGTGAGTGAAAATTAATGACTGCCTAATTTTTGGTTTGTTTTTGAAACGATCCTTTGGCCTATGTGGCAAGGCCTTCACAACTATTATTAGGCTAGCTTGTTGTTAAATTGGTTAAAAATCACATTTAGAGTGCATTGATAGAGATGACGTGGGTTGCCATGTTCTAGCCTAAAGCCTCTAGAAGTTAGCAGGAAATGCAAACATATCCTAAAGCCTTGACGTGCTACTTGCCTTTGGGGTGTGTTTTGTGAGACTGCACAGCATTAGGAACTACACACTCATACACGGAGCACATTCCAGAAGGCTCCACAGCCCTGTTATTTGAACAGGCTCTGAGAGGGATTAGGTTTCTGTGTGTGTGTGTGTGTCGGAGAGAGAGAGACACAGAGAGAGAGGGAGAGAGAGAGAGAGAGAGAGAGAGAGAATTGGGGGTGCGTGTGCATACGTGCATTTGTGTGTGTATATAGAGCAGTGGTATTGCCCTGCTAAAAGGTGCATAGCTGCCTTTTTGATCAGTGGCTATTTGTGAATACAGGGGTCAGGGACATGAGAGAAACGGCATGTCTGCAACGTGCTCCTGTTCTCTCAAACCAGACCAAGATCCCGCTGCTCTGTAGGCCTGCCTAAGGACAAAGCCTAACAGTCATCCAATATATTTGAGTGTGTGGAATGGAGTGTGTTTAAAAAAGCTTTCATATCTCCGAATGAAGGACATGGGCCTAATGTTCTGGCCCTGTAATTTAGTCTTCATTTGAAAGGCCATTAGAGGCCATTAATCAGTGCGCTGTCATGGCCATGAGGAGCAGACACGGAGGCTGATGGGGTGAAATGATCGGCCTCGCCTCGTCTTGAAAAAGAAAAGGCAAACTAAAATCTCATCTCTTTGATGTTTGGCGTGGGCTCACCCTGGCATGGGTTGCTGCTGTCATGACGTGGTTGTTGCTTTGACACGAGACTAGGGTGCAACTGTGATAAAGGATGTGGGGAAGTTGAACTTATCTTTGCATGCTTTTGTCTTTTAGTCCCACGATCTCTCTGTACTCGCATCTCTGCACCGGCACACAGCAGAGCGCAGTGCACAGAAACCACACACGCTGTGTCGGTTATGACATGAGGAGAAGACGTGTGAATGCACTTAATTGTCATGGTGTGTGAGGTTGCTCTGCAGACTGTTTGTTTTCTTACTCACTTCCTTTGAGGTGTGGTCGGATAGAAACAAGCAGGTTTCCTCAGTGGCTGCTGGTTGCCGCCGTGTTGGCTAATGTGATGCTAAGGCTTACATTGTGCTTGTATGAGTCAATATAGACAGTGTGTATTGGATTGTTAGGGAGGGGAGGAGTATTTGCAGAGAGGCCGAGGAAGAGAGGCCTATCTGTGAAGGAGCGTGTGAGGAGAGGAGAGGAGTGGTCATGTCACTGGATGACCTCCCGGCCCACAGCTGGGGAGGCTGTGCAGGCAACACTCAGATAAGGTAGGCCGCTGCTTTCTGTCAGCCACATTGTGTGATGGCAGCCTTGGTGTGAGAAGAGTGGTGTATCCGCTTTCCAGTAAACGTGTGTAACCTACATTTGTGCCTGACGCGTTGAAAGAAAATATAATAGTGTTTCTCACAAACTACATTGGCTTTTTCCTAGAACTTCTGTCAGACGAGTTTCATAGGGTCTTGTTAAATTAAATGGAGCTTGGGGCCATTCAGATTGTTCGCTGAGACTTGGAAAAGCGCAAATCAGATATGGGCATTTGATCATGGAAAATGATAAAAATGACAGTATTTTTATGATGTGAATGTATGTGGAATATCAGGATTTGCTGCATTCAGTTGTAGAGTGTACATAAAAAAATTGCTCAAATGATATAGCCTATCCATAGCATGCATTTGCCATTAAATTCTTGGTTGACTATTAAGGGCCAGCTTAACAGTAGGCTACTTAATGAACTGTGGTTATTCAGGTAGAAGGTGTAAGAGCTCCTCACGTAAGCCTTCTGTGGTTAATTGGGAAAGTGCAGGGTCCTTCCTGTTTCTGAAGAAAAGCTGCCGTGGAGCGGGTGACATCTTTAAATACCAGTGTGAGATTTTCTGGGGCAGTAGAGAGGGGAGGAGCTTAGTGCAAGGGAAAGAAATCCAGCTCACTCACACTCTCGTCTTTTTTTTTTTTTCTTGCCCTTTCTCTCACTGTTGAAATGTTTTCCATCTCCCTCCCTCCCTCCCCCAGACTGGCCAAAATTAGGAAAGACTCCTCGTCACAGCTTGGCTCCTGCCCCTAGGGCATCCTTTCAGAAGTTGTCTTTACTGGATGGCCTGTAAATTGTGTTTGTTTGATGGTGCCTAGTGGTAGTGGATGTGTGACATTTTAGTTTACTCATTTTCCCTTCAGTGCTGCCTGGGACCACCTGACCCCTCGGTTCGGTGCCTTGCCGCTGTCATTAATACTCCTGGTGCTGCTTTTGAAGCCACCAGTAGCATCTGCCACAAAGCTTAGTTATCACTGCCCACATCTGTTCACAACTCATCGCCAACACGCTTCAAGTTTAACTCTCCCCACCACCACACAAACAAGTTGTCATGCACACACACAAACCAAATTTGTGCAGGTGTGAAGATTGATATATGTGTTATTATTAGTTTACACTTAGTGTACAGAGATATGCAGAGAGAAGTGTGAATGTATTAACTTCCTGCAATGTCAGAAACACTGTAGCCTGTATGTTGCAGACTGTGATTGTGATTTTATGAGTTGAACCCAGTTGAGCCATGTACTAGTTTCCCTAAATTAACATATAGGCCTAAGGCTAGGTACCTAAAATTGATTGAGATGATGCACTTCTTGTGTGGTGCACATACTGAAGGTGTGCTGGAGGCACTTTTTTCTTTTGAATCTAACCTATGAGTTGTTTACCAGGGCATTTTATATGGCTCCGTGTCCAGTGCCTCCCCTAACCCTAGATTTTTGCCCTACATTTAGATTTTGTGCATTCTCGTGTAGGGGTAGTCTGTCCCATTACTTTAGTGTGCAAGGGAGAGTGTGCCCTTTATAATCAACCTTCAAAATGGAGTGAGGTCCGTTGCAGGCTTAAAACAAAGTAGAAGATGAAATTCCCCATGATGCTCTGCAAGTCGGCTGATTTATTTTCACTAATAAGCATTTTAATAGGAGTAGTGTGTAGGATTGTGGCCAAAATTGGTACTGCAATCATGTTCAAAATATTTTGCTGCTTACAACATCTCCTATAGGCTACATGCCCTTGTTTTATTTCTCACTTCTCACGATTTATTAGGAAAGCATAATAAGGCCTTAACCATGACACAAACACAAACATCAACGTTAACACTACTTGTGGGCTTACCTACTACTACTTACCTTTAATGTCTTACTCTATCACCATGTAATGACCCTGCATAGAGACACACAGTCCTGAGCAATGCTCAGGTTTGTTTTCAATGAAGTAGACCGAGGGGGAGTTTGTTGAGGTCTGCATGCCCTACTGCTCCCTTTGCATCTCTTTGCTTTTATTGAGTCTCAACCTCTTCAGAGGGTGGTGCTGCTGGTGCCTAGAGCTTTTTGACCTCACACGCTTGCTCCCTATCAATAGTCACACTGTTGAGGAAAACTCTCGCTTCAGGATAAGTTGGGTTGGACAGCAGTACAGCATCAGTGAATGTTTGAGAGGGATATCTCGTGATGTTCTAAATCAGTTGTTATCTTATGTGGGTTGAAAAGTGCATGGGCATAGTAACATAGCTGCCCAGGCAGCTGTGTTGTCTCAGTTTCATCTGATTGACAGAATAATTGATGAGCCTTGGAATTGGAATTTCTCAGATTACATTAGCGCTCGGCCAGGATTTTGATGCACTTTTGCAGTCTTTCAAGCTTCCTTTTTTTCTTCCCCTCTTACTCCACCTTTTCTGCAGCTGCTTGAATCCTCTCTGGCTCAAGTGTTGCTTGGAGCTCAGTTCTCTGCATATCGTTGTCTCAAATGCCCGACTTTGATTGCAGGCTGTAGCATCTGCTGCTCACATGGCCCTAGTGATGGCTTGTTTGATGTGAGATCTGAGGAAAAGGAATATGCTCTGTGGGACCCCCCTTGATATGGAGTAGGTCCTGTGAAGGACTGTTTGCTGCCACGTGCAATAGTGCAGGGCTAATTATGCTCATTTCAGGTTCCATTACTTGCTTTTTTGGAATAAATGAAATTGGATTTGCACCATTCAGTGGATGTTATCTTGACAAATGACAATGTCAACAGATGAGCCATCGAAGGTTCTGGTGAAAGTTTTTCTCCAGGAAGTGGTGGGCAATACAAAAAAGTGCAGTGCATTGAACTGCATTCTGCGCTGCAGGCTCATTTATTGGAACAGCACAGAGACTACCACAAACAGCAGCTTACAGTGGTTTTGCTTGTGATTCAGAATAGTACTATTTAGGCCATAGACCTACAGATTCACTCCCGAGGCCTTTGTCCCTGCCTGAAAAAGTAACAATAGGCTACATCAAAAAGCCTCTTCACACTTTTTCTTTGCAGTGAAAAGACCATCATCTCCCAACATAGTTATTGGGTCAAGAGCCATTTTCTGCCATTTTTTTTTTTCAGTTATTCCTCTGTCTTTTTCTCTTTGCCATTCAAACTGAGTCATGTTGAGGACAATAGACAATTGCTGGCTACAACCCCTAAAGGAAGTCCAGCTGAAGATCTCACTACATCAGAGAATACAGAAATATAAACCTGGCAGCTGGTAAACTTACTTACTTTGGCACATTTGACTTGAGCAGAATGGGGGATTCAGCTTTGTTTTTGTACAAGACTTCAGCATTTCATTCTGCATGAAAGCTGGCTTGGATTTGTTTTCATACAAAAAATTGCGAGTGATAAATCTGTCTTGACATTCAATCTAGCAAAAGGCATTTGTCAACTATTGTTGATGACAAGGCAAAATGGCATTTCTTGTAAAATTGCCTCTTCTGTCCTGATATCTGTCAGTGCCCCCTATATCATTGACAATTCATACTCCCTGTGAATGACATGAAATTTCATTCAGGAATTATGTTGTAGTTGGGTTTCTCAATCAAAGACTTTTAGCTTTTCAGTATGACTATGTCTAGCCTGTTGCTTTGTTAGCCAAGATGGTGTTCGATCTTCCATAGGTGTTAAAACGGAAAGTAAGACATATATTTTCAGTTAGTGATCATCATATGTTTATCTCCTTGTAGGTTCTCACTAAACCAATTGGACTCTGAAACTTCCAGCTTTGATGTGGTGCAGGTGGGTAATACCTCCAGTCTGTGTTTGATGCTCATGCTTACAGCAGTCAACAGAAATATTGGAACGTTTTTTTTTTTAGGATATGCATCTCTGTTTGGACTATTGACATTAAAATTTGACCAGACATTGTTATTACCGGTAACTCAAAAAATTCACAAATGTAATGAAATCAGAATGTTATGAAGTATTAAACTCGCTAGGACAAAGCATTAAACCAAAGCACTGAAAGAAAAGGAACCCACATGAATCTATCAGTAGCTCGAAGGTGGTTCTCATGAAGCCCTCACACTTGCAACCTTACTGTTGTATACAAATATTACTGTTTAAACATATTTCATAATTAGAAAGCACCACTGTGGCCATTATCTGCAAGTGAAATTAATAGTGTTTGTATTTAAACAGCTGGATTGGTATGCATTACAATAAGGTGTCAGATGTCTTGGTAGAGCTCTTTGTGAAATATCTGACTTGGCTGAACCTCAAACTTGGCTGATTTTATTAGCAATAACAGAAATAGGCTACCTTTACTGGAAAAAGTGTTGATGCGTTTAATTCTTACTTTCATATCTGTAAGTTCATTGGACAAACGTTTTCAATGTCAATGCATGCATGTGTCTTCAAAAAACAATATTCTGAATATTCCTTCCTACTTGAACAGAATTTTTCATTTGTATTAAATTTTGATCAATCTATTTGTTAGAAATTTGGGAGAGTACCGGTAGATGTAAGCCTAGGTCATGTTTATGCCACTGCCGCTTCAGTAGCCTGTAGCATTGGAGCAGTCTGATTGACGGTGACTAAGGTTCACTGGTCAAAGGCCCATAGGGTTTCTGAAGGGTCTTTGGGTGTCTGAGATGCAATTATGGGTGAAGGATCCAGAGGTTTATGAAATTCTGTCTGTCTCTAGCATGCCAGACTTATGCTCCCTGTCATCTTCCATCAGTCTGTTATTTTCCATGGAAAATCATTTAGACGGATTTTAGCTTCTCTGTCCATCACCTGTCCATCCATCTCTGTCCTGGGCGTTGTGAGTCAGGCCTAGACATTTTCAGGCACATTCTCCTTCATGTAGAAACAATTGGCTTTGCTTCCTGAAGATACATAGTGTTGTTCTTCTCTTCTCCACAGTGTCAGGTCCAATCCAAGATGACGGAAGAGGTGATTGTTGTTGCCAAGTTTGACTACATGGCCCAGCAGGAGCAGGAGCTGGACATCAAGAAGAATGAGCGCCTGTGGCTGCTGGACGACTCCAAGTCCTGGTGGCGCGTGCGGAACGCCACCAACAAGACTGGCTTTGTGCCCTCCAACTATGTGGAGAGGAAGAACAGTGCAAGAAAAGCCTCGATCGTCAAAAACCTCAAAGACACACTAGGTAAGGAAGCTGTCAACCCCACCCCCACCTTTCATGCTCCTTCATAGCAATGACTTTGTGCCTCAAGCGCATTGTCTCCTCACCGCCTGAGTCCTCAGCTCCCATTGAGGATCCAGGATGAGGGAGGATATCAGCATTCAGACGCCTGTGTTTGGCCAGTCAGTTATGTGCACTTGCATTTCACCACAGTTAAGAATTCAGTTTGGGAAATCTGCCTATGAACTATGACTGAAATGAGGTCGTTGTGAAAAGAGGCTGGCCCTGTGGTGTACACACTGTAACACTCTAATGGTATAGTCTCATCTTTTGTTTGAACAACCGCAAGCAGAGACCAGACAGGAAGATTTGCTTCTGTGCAGCAAGCTCTCTTGCTTTCTTCTCACGTTCACTTAGGCATACAAGCACCTTGTGCTCCCTGCTCAGCTGCCTTAGACACACGCTAGCAGTTAGTACTGACTCTCATTGGCTCTTCATCTTAACGCTGGCAAACTGGTCGTCATCTTTTGTCGACAAACTACCACCATCAGGTAATTTGAAGTCAAACCTCTCCTATGATTTGTTGGCAAAAACTTCAGATAACGTTGTTTGTTGAATTGATCAATTTAACTTTTATTTAATGAAGAAAGATTGATGAGTGGAAAAAAACACGACTGATTGTGTGGACTCAGGGGTTGCAGAGGAAATGGTGCAGGGGTAGAGCAATGTGCAGGTGCAATTATGAGTCAGTGATTTGTATTAGATGGGGAACAGGCGCTTAGTAGGCCTAGCACTAGCTTGTGAGATAAGAGACTGTTTGAGCTTGGTGGCAGAGGATTTTTGCTCTTTAAAAACAATTCTTATAGTCATACTACACTATTCCTATGCAGTAAATGTGATGATGTATATTGGACAGAAAAATAAAGCATACATTTAGAAATAAGGCCTGTGTTCCTGCAGTTACACAATATTTTGGACATGCAAATATTAGTCATGACTTGCCATACTAGTCTACTGTATGTTTATTTTGCCCGCAAAGTTATCCATTTCATAGGGTTGCAAATGCCTCAGATGTTGATACTTACAGTGAGAATATTGGTATTGCACCGATAACTGTTAATTGGCTTTAATTATACAACTCATTTCAGATTTGCTCATGGCTTGAGGCTTTGATTCACTCTGTGAATGGGACTGTCTCACAGATATACATGGTTCGTTATTTTAGTGTCTCTGGACGTGGTCAATGGCAACGTTATTTTGGTTTGCTTGAGTACATATATCACGCCAGTCATATGCATTGGCCGTGAGTCATTAGTAAGTTATTTGACTTATCATATTAGAGCTATTTATTATAACGATTGCTAAGTAGATTGTATTTAGGAGATCAGCTGCATTCTTTATCCACGGTCACCACAAAGTGGTAACAAACTGAATTTAAAACACGTTTGAGTGAAGTTTTGTATGGTTTTGACTAGTAGCTCTATAGTAAATACTGTAGGATAATATATTGTCCGTACAGGATGTAGGTCATTATAGAAATATACATTAGGCTATAGGATAATGCTCTTTAAATGTAGCCTAACTTGGAACAACCATAGTAAACGACAGTTGAACTAGCGAGCACCGGTTGAATAAGTTCAAACTCACCGTAGTGTGTAAAGAAAATGGTTCCGCAACCAAACAGCTTGGCCTCTGTTAAAACTGAACTGTATGTTCTAAACGCTTGTTTATTGTGTATACGCATTTTTCCCCTAAATACTGTAGGAACACCTCAGTGGTCATTATCCTTAACATGAAACTGTCTTGGCCAGATCTCCCTCGAAAAAGAGATTTTGAATCTCAATGGCATTATTTCGTGGTAAAATAAAGATTAAATAAAAAATGAAAATAAACTGCCTGAAAACTACAAATGCAGTTCTAAAAAAATGCCTACATTAAAGGTAGAATGTGTTGACTATTTTGAATGTTTGAATGAAAGAAGCTATGGCTCTAACACTTTCTAACTTAAATTTAAATGTTGGTGTTCTGTATTCCGCCTGTTCTGATACGTAGACGTAGACATACAGTATAGACATTTCAAGACATTAGCAAGCTCCTCTTTAGTGTAAATCCCATGCTATGCTAAAAGCCCAGTCCTGATCAGACAGTGGAATAGCCATGCGGGAGGCCCAGCGTTGTTGAGATCCAGACAGTAGGTTAGTGCAGCCCCTGAGCAGGGGCCTGAGGGAGTGGAGAGACGGATGGCTCTCCTCATGACTGCGTACAGATGGGTGCTGGGGGATGGGGGGGCTCGGTGGATGTGTTTGGAGCTTGTTGCTACAGGGCATAACACATGACTCGGACCACTGAACAAGTCAACTCTTTCCAGAAATATGTGACTTGATGGGAGCAAGAAGAAGTCTTTAAAATAGCCCCAGTCTCATTTCCTCTCTTTTCAAAAGTGTTGTCGGTGAATCATGGAGTGGTACAGGAGCGTTTCCTCTCATCTGTAGCCCTAAGAGTGTGAGTGTGTGTGTGTGTGGTAGAGAGAGAGAGTGGTGGGGAGCGACGGGGGGCTGAGTGTGGAGAGTAGCCTCTTCATTGGTCAAGTGTGATCACATGTGCTGGGAGCTGTGGAGTTGGAAGGCAGGCAGTGAGATTCCTCTCTCTGGGCTGTGGGTGTTTCACATGGAATAGCAGCGGAGCAGAGGGAAGTTGGGACTCGCCGGTGGGGAGGCGAAAATGGATATGGCTAACCTCTTTAAGCACTTCTTCCGTAAGTCCGCCACTTTTTCCTGTTGTTTACGACAAACCGTAAGAAAACACTGCTTCTGTTTTCTTCTGTATTTTCTTCAGTTTTAGAGATCAGAGAAGGGTTTGGCCTTCTTGTTTGATACTCTCTTTCTGCTTTCTGAATCAGGGCTGGGTGGTTGTTTCCTGAAGTGATTTTTCTAGCTTTTGTCTATGTTAAGAAAGGATTCTTTCACTGTTCAAGTGTTAAAGAGAATTGAGGGTTGTGGAATTTACAAACTGTGAGGAAGTTGGCTATGGAAAAGGGGAAAAAAAAACTGTTCTTGTTGCTTTGTGGGGCGCCTGCTCAGGGTGTCTGCAAAAACAGGGCGGGTAGCACTTCTGAGAGCTTGCTGTTGGAGCCTGTAATTGCAGTCTCTCTCTCTCTCTCTCTCTCTCTCTCTCTCTCTCTCTCTCTCTCTCTCTCTCTCTCTCTCTCTCTCTCTCTCTCTCTCTCTCTCTCTCTCTCTCTCTCTCTCTCTCTCTCTCTCTCTCTCTCTCTCTCTCTCTCTCTCTCTCGCTCTCACACACACACAGAATACGCGTAGCAATCCAATTGTGTGAAAACCCTCCTCCACATAAGGCGTGTATATATAGAATAGTCATTTTAATCAAGGCCAAAATGCTTTTTTCACACCACTCAGTGAGCCAGCATGACCATGGAAATGGTTAATTTCACAACCAAGCTGTTGCTAATATGTCCGGTCCTCACGACATCACACATTTTCCAAAAATTGGGATTCATTGTAAATGTGACTAAAATACTCCAGGTTATCTTAAGAAGTTGGTTATGTTTTAAAGAAGTTTAAAGATTTTTTTTTTTTTTTGTTTTTTTGGAAGTGGGGCAGGGGGTGATGTGTAGGCCTATAATCTGGAACACAGGCTGTCCCTACCGTTCTCTCTGCAAGCAGTGAAACACTACTTTTTCCTGTCCAACACTTTGTCATTTTTGAAACTGTGTGTGAAGATTGACGAGTCCTTGGCTGGTTATCAGATGAGCACATTGAGCATGGAGGGGCTTCCACAGAGAGTCAATTCTCCACTGCTGTGCAGACACACTTTTTTTTTTTAGGTCAGCCATGCTGAACATTATTGTCTAATCACCAGCAGCGCTGTTGGGTTAGGATAGCTAAGCTAAGATGAAGATTAGCATTGCAAAGTCTAGCCTACATCAAGATACCAGTGGCAAATGTTATTGATGTGGGAAGTTTGAAATGAATAGGCTAAGTTTTAAAAGTGATATGCAGTTCATGAAGATGGCAGTGCTTCATTGTGAGTAATACGCATTTGGGCTTTGAAGCACTAGTGTACACGTAGGATGTGAGCTAAGACTAGATTATTTTTTTTAAGGTTTTTTCTCTTATTCATGAAATATGACAAAATGGTTGAAGTCCAATAATGTTCAATTATGACCTGGGAAAATGGACTGAACAACAAAGAGATCTTGTGACGCTAACCAAGTACAGTTTTGGAGCACTTAAATATGACAACAGTATCCTCATCAGTGACTGGAAACATACAATAGGCCTTGCTGTTTTTATATAGTGAGACTCTAGTCTAATTGCTAACCTAGGAGTTTTTCTGGATATCCAAATAATGATCCATAGTTCTTGATTACTATGTATTTATTCTCTTCAAATTAGCCTAAACGTATTTCCATTTTCTGGTTACCTTGTGGTATGGATTGTCATGTCTGATTTGTTTAGAACCAACCATTTTATCTTGCATGTGTGTTTTGTTTGTTTGTTTGTTATAAGTCAGTAGGCCTACATAGAAGAGTAGTTATGTGACAAACTGCATTGTGTTAAAAGAAAATGCGGTAATATCTGTGTCTGTGTGCTCGTGTGTGTTGTGTGTAGCCTATATGGGGGCTAGAAAGGGAGAAGCTGCTTTAAAAAACAAGCGCCAACACAAGGGCATGATATGTAAACTGTGAATGCAGGACTCTCCCTTTCCTTCTGCTCTCTCTCTCCCTTTCTCTCTCTCTCTCTCTCTCTCTCTCTCTCTCTCTCTCTCTCTCTCTCTCTCTCTCTCTCTCTCTCTCTCTCTCTCTCTCTCTCTCTCTCTCTCTCTCTCTCTCTCTCTCTCTCTCTGCCTTTTCCTGTGCTTTCTTTTGGCCCTCTGGAGCTAAGCGGAAGTAGTTTAATTTGAGACAGCTTTTTTTCCCTCCCACCCCAAGGCAGGAAGCTGGGACTTGTGGATAGTGTAGCCGACTCATAGTGTGTGTACGTCTGTCTTTCTCCTCTTGTCATTTATCTGTCATCCTGCTTTTTTCCCATTTGGATTTCACTTCCAGCCACCTCCCAGCTTTTGCTCCTTTATTGGCCTTGATGATAACACCTGTAGTGTGAAGTTTTTGAGGCTTTTTTTTTTTTTTGCAAGTTTTCCTGCTCTCTGTTGCTTCTACTCTTCTGCTTTCCATCTTTTTGTCTGTCTGGTTTAAGGGCCAGAGTTCAGACCCCTTGAGCCAGCGGACTTGCGTAAGAGGAAGCGATAGTGGCTCTTTTTGAAGTTAGTCCAGTGCTTGTAAATGTGTCAGAAGCCACGGAATTCTCCAGAATGTTTCCCGAGAGTGTCTGACAAGAGGACTCCGGTCCTCCATTTGGCACTACTGCCCTCTTCAAATCCCCTCCCTAACTCTACAAGAGAAGTCGGGGCCCCTGCCGACCCACGGCCCTGAGGCACAATAACCAAAATGAAATCCAGTTTCTGTCTTTGTCTATGTTTAAATCTACTTGGTCCTTAAAGCACAATTTTCATTGAGAAATATTGAAGCTTAATCCAGATCACAATATAGGCATGAAGCATGAAATATGGTGACGCGCTGCCGCTGCATCATATCATAAAAAGGCCTACTGATCTTAGGATCACATAGACTTTAGTCAACTCCATCATTATGATGCGCTCACGCACTCCCCTACAAGTGTAAAGATTGGGTTTTCCACTGACTGGTGTGACCTACAGAACTGGTCATTATGTCACTGCCATAGGACATCCAAGATGAGTACCTGTGATTTTTCCCATACGTAACCTACTCATGAAGGAGGATGTTTTCATGGCTTGTTCTTGTGGCCGGAAACCCCAGTGGCATGGTTACACACAACAGTCATATCACTTCTGTGGAACTGCAGAGGAGCTTAATACTTCCTCTTATATGTTTATATAGCTACTGGACTATGGCTTGTCGGTATTTTTATAGTCAATTAAAGTGTACCGGTATATAGCGGACGCTTTTATCCAAAGCAACAACAACAACAACAACAAAAAAAAAAAACAGAAACCCTTGGTAACGTGTGCTTCACAACAAGCTAGCGACAGGCGAGCAGGGAATGCCCCTTAAGAAACGACTCTAGAAAAAGAAAGTATTGCTGCAGGTTTGTGTATAGTGGTGGTGGGACATCCGTGGGACCCAAAGTGTGAAAAAAGGGGAAGCTTGATGATGTCATGGCTGTTGAGGAGGCTCGGTGCTCTTCCCACTTACCCATGAATCATAGCGTCATGACATGCCTGTCCGCTGTTACACTCACACCTGGCGTTTAATGTCGGCGTTGTTTACAGTCATACCTGGCTCTTTGTGTGTAAACTCTCACTACCCAGGGCATAAAAGGGCTTTTTACACATGGCGTGGCATAGAACACTAGACATGCTTGAACAAATATGATACAAATGATAGTGAAGATGTCCAAGGATCACCGCATGAATGCACAGCCTTGTCAACTAGCGGGAAAACCAATGCAAGGCCTCATCAGTTACATGCATTAGTTTAGCAATTACAGTATCTGAAATGTCATTTGTCACTCCTTAACAATAACATCTGATCATACTAGTGTGGTGCAGTGACTGACTTCTGCTCGTATTTTACCCACAATGCATGCAACATAGTCGATGTGTAGACTGCCCAACCCAACCCCATGTTTCACTAATCCAGTGACGTGTTGGAATGTGTTCCAAGCAGGCCCAGAAGTTCTGCCATTCATCCACTATTATATATTTAGATATTTTCTAGCAACTAAGAATTCAGCGATTCTGCACCTGAGCTGCAAGAGAGGCGTGAAAAAGTGGATAGTGCCTTTTGTGTGAGCGTGATTCACGGAAACGTGTGCAGGTAGAAACATTTTGAAGATTATGTGGCTTGCAAATCTCTCTGTTCTTTCAATCTGCCATCAAAAAGGAAACATGGAGGCAAATCCATCTGTCACAGATTGCCGGTGTTTGTAATGCAAAACAGTCATTTCAACACAGCAGGAACTTCTCTTAAGTAAATTCTCTTGCCTGATGGAAAGCTTGATAAGGAGCGAAGCTTTATCAGAAAAAGCTGCGGGGACAGTGTGCAGGAGTTTAGTGCTTACTGAAGTGAATTGGCAGCAGAACAGTTGAAATCTACATCCCTGCTGCTGTGCATTTGCTTCCCTGTCACTCCCCTGGCCTGCATGAGGAGATATGAATTTCCATGCAGAAAGACAAGTCAAAAGAGACTAAAAGTTCCTTTCATTGCTGACTTGCAGTGATAAACTAGGGAGGGGAGTTATCCAGAGAGTACTGGGAGACACCTTGTGTCTGTCTTAATCACTAAAACCTCACATCCATGAGTCGTTTGGGTGTGCCGCCTGCACATTTGGGCTGCTTGTCATGTCTGCTGGCTGTGTTGTGGTGTGAAGGAGTGACCATGCTCTGATATTTGCTGGGGCTTTTGAGTGCACACACACACACACACACACGCACACATGCGGACTGCCAAATGGGACATTCCTTTGCTGTAACAGCACCAGTCCCCGCCCCAGCTGCCTGAGCAAGCCAGCGAGGGGGCAAGGAGGCCAGGCGAGGGTCAGAGCAGAGGAGTTGTTCCTCGTGCTTGGTGAGGCCGGGCCAGGCCAGGCCAGGCTATGCCGGCTGCTGTGGGCCTGACGGTAATGCAGTTGAGCAGGGTGGAATCCTGGAGAGAGCCAGAGGACCCATCCCATCCCATCCCTGCTGACCCGCCCGCCCGCCTCAGCCTGCTCCCTGCGGAGGATGACGGCAGCTGGGATGATGTCAGCGCTCCAGTCATGCAGAGGATGGGCTTTGCACTGCACTTCACTTAAGCAGAGAAGGGGAGAGGAGAGGAGAGGAGAGCCTATAGCACAGGGATGGAGAGAGTAGGTCAAATGAGTTGCTCTGAGTCATTATGAACTGAACTGCTCCGAATTTGTTGCTCCTGTTCTAGATTCTTCTTTGGGATGACTCTTTAGCCATCGGCTGTCTCCTCCAGTAGCTCTGCCGTGAGTGCTAACGGTTTGGAGGCGTGTGTGCAGACATAGCCTTCCCCTCCTCCTCTCCTCTCCTAACCCAGCGTGTCATACTCAGTGCCAGCCGTGCCGTGAGACTGACAGGTGTTAACTGTTGTTTACCCCTCGCCAGTGCAAATCCCCCCACACTGATGATCTTATCACAGGCCTCTTCTTTCCGTGTCACTCTCTGTGTGTGTGTGTGTGTGTGTGTGTGTGTGTGTGTGTGTGTGTGTGTGTGTGTGTGTGTGTGTAAGAGAGAGAGAAAAAATGTGTGTGTGTGTGTGTGGTTAGTATGTACGTCACCATAAGAGTGGTGGCCCCGGTTGTCAGTGTGTGAGTGCATTGGATAGCTGGGATGCCAGTCCAACAGTAGGCCCATTGCGACTGGGTGATATGTGTATACAGTGTGTGCATGCTTGACGAGCTGCTCTCTGCCAAAACATGTGTTTGGACAAGTCAGGCCTCCACGCAGGCAGCCTGTTTGTGCCTGTCCCAAACCACACACTCTTTTCTCAAGAGTTTGATCCAATGAATACCCTAAAATAAGACCTCAGTTTTGTCCTCAAAAGTCTGGTATTCCCCCCCTCCCCCCCCCACCCTCTCTCTCTCTCTCTCTCCTCCTTAAAGTTCATTATTGGCAGCTATTTATTTTCCACAGCAAAGGTGCATTTTTTTTTTGTTGTGGTTTTGTCTTCCCCTGATGGTGGCTGTTTCCAGTGTAAGCTCGTTTCACTTCCCGTCGACTGTGACCCAGATGGGCCTGAGCCAGGCTTGTGTGTGTGTGTGTGTGTGTGTGTGTGTGTGTGTGTGTGTGTGTGTGTGTGTGTGTGTGTGTGTGTGTGTGTGTGTTCGGAGCAGGATGAGGAGGAGGAGTAAAAAGAGAATGCTGTCCTGAGCTGTGTATTCAATTCAATTCAATTCAAAGGTGCTTTATTGGCATGACAAGAGGATGTTTGCATTGCTAACACACATTCTCACTCTTCACATTCTCACTCTTACTCCACTGTAGCTGGCCTGTAATACCACCTTTATAATTATCGTCCAACAATACAGGATTTATAACTCGGGACTTTTCCAACATCATCACCACTACTCTGAATGATTGTATCAGTTTAATTGCACTTATTACACCTTGACTTGCGGTCCTAGAGCTCAAGTTTGATTATTAGTTTGGATAATTATTTACCAGTGATGGGGAGTTAATTTGACTTGAACTAAGGACATGAATTGTGTGTGTGTGTGTGTGTGTGTGTGTGTGTGTGTGTGTGTTCGTTCCTGTAATGCTCTACTCTGCTCCCAAAGTCCATTAGAGAATGTGGGCCATGTGGGGTCATTGTTTGGCCACAGCTGGACTCTAACTCTTCCCTGTTGTTTCCTGTGCTTGCTGCAGGGATCGGCAAGGTGAAGCGGAAAACCGGCATGCGGGACACAGCCTCTAACGCCGACACAGACCAGTACGCCGACAATGGCGAGCGCCTCTATGACCTCAACCTGCCGGCGCTGGTCAAGTTTAGCTACGCGGCCGAGCGAGAGGACGAGCTGTCGCTGGTCAAGGGCACGCGGGTGATCGTCATGGAGAAGTGCAGCGACGGCTGGTGGCGCGGCAGCTACCAGGGCCGCTCCGGCTGGTTTCCCTCCAACTACGTGACGGAAGACGTGGACGGCACCGCCACACTGGGGTCGGGAGAGCCCGCCTCGTCGCTCCCCGAGAAGCTAGCGGCCGCCGTGCACGGCGCCTCGACTGGCGGATACGCTGCCAACGGCAACGGTGGACGTGGAGTTCTGCACACAGTGCAGGCGCTCTACCCGTTCAGCTCCACCAATGAGGAGGAGCTGCGTTTCGAGAAGGGCGAACTCATGGAGGTGATCGAGAAGCCCGAGAACGACCCCGAGTGGTGGAAGTGTCGAAAGGCAGACGGCCAAGTAGGCCTGGTGCCCAAGAACTACGTGACGGTGCTGGCCGAGGCACCCAGTGTAGGCCCTCCCACCCCGGACTGCGACTACGTCCAGCCCTCGACGAGCGGGCGCTTCGCTGGCAAGCAGTGGTACTACGGTAAGGTGACGCGGCACCAGGCGGAGGTGGCCCTCAACGAACGCGGCACTGAGGGAGACTTCCTGATCCGAGACAGCGAATCATCGGTGAGTAGTGCCAAACATTACATGCACTCTAACCCTAACTAGCATTACAAACTGTCTGTCTAATCTTGTTTCATCTATAAAAAAAAATCCCCCAGCTTCAAAACTTGACATTACAGATCTTGTCAGTGAACTATGTCCTCTTCCTCACTTTGCAACAACTAGCCTAAATGATCAGTACTCACTTTATCAAGTAATAGTTCAGTTCAGTTCAGGTTCAGTTCAGAGTCTTAATTGCCCATCTCTCTTAGACTGTAAATGTGAACTTGAGTCAGCATTCAGCTAATAGGTTTGTCCTGTCCTGTTGTGTTCCCCTGCAGCCCAACGACTTCTCCATCTCCCTAAAGGCCCAGGCCAAAAACAAGCATTTCAAGGTGCAGCTGAAGGACACTCTCTACTGCATAGGCCAGCGCAAGTTCAACTCCATGGAGGAGCTGGTGGAACACTACAAAAAGGCGCCCATCTTCACCAGTGAACAGGGAGACAAACTCTACCTGGTCAAAGCCCTCGCTGCTTCCTGATCAGCCCACAGGCCCAAACTCAGCCTAAGAACTCAACTCAACTGAACTGAACTGACACTTATGAGAGACTACATCCTAAAGAGACTTGTGGGGAAATAATGAACATTCCAAGTGAAGACTGAGAGTGAGAGAAGGAGAGACTGAGAAGAGAGATTAAACAAGAGAGAAAGAGAGAGAAGTGGACTATGACTCGTTCTTATGGACATGGACACATACAAATGTATTAAATCATGTTTAGGTCATAGGACACAACGTACTTCAACGTATGTCAACATATACTAGATCTACATTTAGTTAATTTTGTTAATATATATTCTTTTTCATGTTTATTTTCTTTTAAAATGTGATGCTTTCATTCTTCCCAGGACTAACACAGGCACAGGGAACTTTTCAACAAGGCAAACAATCTTTGGGAGCTTGGAAAGAAACTGAGATAAATGGTGTTAAACAAACTGCTTAAGAATTTATGTACCTTTCCTGTCATTCTGCCAAGCTGCAAACATTTTGGAAATAATTTCAGACTCACCATCTGCCACTTGTTTGTGGAGGAGCTAAACTTTTGCTAATAGTGCAAACAAAATAAAATCTGAAATTGAATGAGTGACCAAATGGTTTATTTGCTAAATGCATGTAATTACGACATAAGATTATAAACATTCTAATTATTATTCTCATCTTGTGAAGTGCAGCGTTTCCAAGATACTTTATAACATTGAAAATCAAACTAATCTGAAATATTTCTTAATGTATTAAAATGTTAACCTATAGAACCTAATGTTAACTATAGAAGATGATGGTCACATGGTTAGACTACACCTAGAATGTTGACTACAGCAGTGAGATGAGCCTGAGTCCCTGTCATTGTACTTGGTCTGTAGAGAAAGAATTTCTGCAGGAGAAGTTCATTAGAGCAGTAATTTTGATGTGATGCCAGCAAAACATATGCAAAGACACAATTGCAGTGGAAAAGAGAAAAATACAGATAATATAATTGAGGGCAAAGAAACCACTACATTAAGACGACTAATGAAATTATAAAGAAGTTATTCTCTTGTCTTGATGACCAGATGATGGTGATTGTCTGGTGTGTGTATAATGGGAGGGAGGGCCTAGAGAGAGAGAGAGACTGACTCTCTGGGCTGAGGTCATTTGTCTGGATAAGAGGTTGGTCTGTTTGTTTAGTTCATCTCAAGACCTTGCTGTGGAATTTTGACAGGGTTGCCTGTCGGGCTGTTATTGTATAACTCGCTGCTCTTATTCTCTAGCAGTGGAGCGGGAGAAGGTGAACTTTGACCCCTAATTGTGTGGCCAGTCACCGTTTCCTGTTATTCCACCGCACTGATAAAAAAAAATCCACAGGATATGGAGAGGCAGGCGCAGCCACTTGGATGAGTGGCCAACATAGGATATGTAAAACTGCACTCACAAGGATGTTTATGCAGGCAAATTGATGCAGGCAGCATTGAGGTCACCCCGCTTCACATGATGGGGTCCTGAGATGTGCATGAGATGTCTGATGCTATGGAGTCTACACTCTGGGGGAAAAGGGGTTTCACTCTTCTCTCTCTCTCTCTCTCTGATGAGTTTTCCAGCTGGGCAGAGGTGGACTGTTTGGCTGAGGAGAGGAGGGAAATTCGGAGCAGTTAATGGAAAAATATGACAGCAGCAGAAAAAACGCGAGCAGCCAGATCTAGATCGTATGTGTGGGGAGCGCAGTGCAGTGCAGTGCACACTAGTCTGGAGTACTAATCAGCAGAGACCAGAGGGAGAGGGGAGCACAGAATCATGGCTGCTCTTGCATCCATGTGGAGGAGAAAAATCTTCTCTTATTTCACTAATGGCTGTGGTGGTGTGGTGAACTGTCTGCACTCAGTCACAAAGGTGCTAGCTGCCATGTGTGTGCAGAATTGATATTCATATTGATATACGAGATGCAATGCCTCACTGGAAGATTTGCTGAGTGTGAGTAGGCCTATAGTATCTCTTTATTAGCTCCAAAGCCCACTGTAGTACACCCCAACAAACACACACATGTATATAAGGCCATACATTGATGTGAAATGGATTTTACATTTGCAAAACAGGAGTGTGATTATTCTCCATGGCCCTCAGTATGGCCAAATGCTGGAGAGGAACCCATGGGTGCCCCTGTGATCCCAGCTTTCATCAGTAAGAGCTCCATGTCAGCAGGATGTGGCCGCTGCTTTGCATGTGCGTGATGAGTTCAGTGTTTCTGTGCTGGAGTCAAATGGGCACAAGCCCACAGTGGGAAAACTTCCGTCCCCCGGCTCATTTTACTGTTGAGGCCTGCCACTGATTGATTCATGATTTATGCTGTTGGCACTGAGACTGATAACGTGTGTGTGTGTGTGTGTGCGGGGAGTGTCACACTAGTCTTTCAGACATCCTTCGGATGATCGCTTCTGATTTTCTTTACTTTTATAGCTCCATTTATATATGAAATCATAAACAAGGTGAGAAATTATAGCAATTTTAGAGAAGCCACAACAGAGAGCCACGTTTGTTGGACAGTACTGGAATTGCTTTCTAATGGGGACAAGTTCAGTCTAACACTGAATGAGAATGTAATTTTGACACACAGAGCGTTTCTCAAAGTCGAGGAAGCATGCTTGGAAGGCTGCTTTTTCAAGCATTCCACGTCATTATTAGTCGCCAAGTACTGTTCCAAAGTCAAGCATCCTTCTAAATTCTAGCGAGGACAGAGGCCTTTGTTCATAGATTTTTCAAGGATGCACTGATGGAACCTTGTTTTTGAAGTGTACGACTTCCAAGGCTAGTGTGCTACCTAGGAAGCATGCTTGACTTTGAGAAACACTCACAGTGTACACAGGAGCCATACCCAGGATGTATTGCAGTACACAAAGCCTGGACAAAACCAACCAAATTATACAAATATTGCATTGTAACATGTCAAGTTATTTCAAAATTGTAACAAAAGATGATGATTTTCATAATTCCAGCCTTAAGTGGATTTATTTGATCAATCTACACAATCATAAAGAAATAAGTACAGTAACTATGTAACAATTGTGCCCTCAAGTGGTTATCTTAAGAACTTCCATTTAGAAGTCAGTTGGTGACCAGCATCACATTTGTAGCTGAACGCACAATACAGTATCAAATATTCAGAGAGCCCAGCTTGTGCTTCACAACGCACCATGTGATGTCTTAGTTTGAGACTGCAGGGGTTCCCTCTTTAATACCCAAAGGGAGTTGTGTGTGTGTGTGTGTGTGTGTGTGTGGTGACTAGATGTGCAACTCCACTGGTACAATGTGCCTTACTGCTATAGATCTGCCTCCGGGTTATTCATGATATTCATTCATCTGAGTTTATTCACCCACTCCTACTGTGCAGTATTTGGATGAAAAGAATATTTTTTTTCATAGCGCTATTAGTTAAAAACAGTAACTCACTGCAGCTGGAAAAGACCTTGGTGGATTGTCTGCCTTTGAATTTGTTTCTTATCAGACGTTTCTGTACATAGCAACTTCCATTTCATCTGAATCAACAGCTTGAAAAGACTGAAGTCATGGAGAGGCAGCTGCCCCCTCCCTTTGATCATTTGTCTCAAGTGCACACAACAGCTTGTGCAAGTGTAGTTTTTAGTGTACTCAGAGAAAGGACCAATGATACAGGAATAATTCTCACTGAGTGTAGAAAAAACAATTTACAACTTAGTAGTCTAAATCAACAAAAGCAGACAGTATAAAACGGTTAAGACCATCATGAAATAAGAATTCTGGTGTTTGCAAAATCTCCTTGAATCGGATTTAGATATCACACAGAATTATTTCTAGCAAAAAAATGCATTACAATACTGTCCTCCAAAATACTCATGTATACTGAAATAGTGGTTATGGACAAAAATATTTTTTTCTCAGCAGTGTCGCTCAGTATTCTCCATGCATAGTTGACATTTTCACATAAGGCAGATGGGATTGCTGGCCGTATGGGGTATGAAATAGTCTGGAATGCTAGGAGAGAAAAAGCTAAAGAGACTGAGCTTTACAGCATCTGTTACCTGATGCCACACATGCCTGGCCAGTAAGGTGATCTTAGAGTGGGTTAGAAATACAGTCTGTCGGAGATGGCGGCCGGCAGGTGGGTCATGACCTGCATGCGTATCCACCAGTTGGGCTCCATGGGGTTGTAGCGTGTGAAGGGCCGCTGGGACACGATGGCATCGGTGATGTCGTCCAGCACGGGTGTCACCTCCCTCTGGCCGCTGCCGCAGTAGGAGCGCATGAGGGCCATGTGCTGCTCAAAGTGGCTCTTGCCATAGTCCTCCTGCACCACCTGGGAGGCCTCTTTCCACAGACGCTCAGCAGTGGCAGCCACCAGGTCACGGGACAGGATGCCGGTGGCTGCCACAAAGTTCCCCGGTTCTACTAGCGACACTTTGACTCCCCAGGGCTTCATCTCGTAGCGTAGGCAGTCACTGAAGGCCTCCACGCCGTACTTGGAGACACAATAGGGGGAGCGTAGTGCGTTGCCCATGCGGCCATACATGCTGGCCATGTTCACCACTCGCCCTGGGAGGGACAGACATGACAAACATTTCAAATGAACTAGGTGCAATAACTTAATCTAAAACCCAACCAACTTTGGCCTAACCTGGGCATAACCAGCCCCTTAGTCTACGCTTCGCTTCATACAAGGGTTTGGGATTTTGGCCGTTGAAAAATGTGCTAGAAAAAAGATTGCTTGTTGGAGGTACTTAAATTAAAAGATTGGATTGGAAGATTGGAATTTCTTTAGCCAGGTCCTCAGCAGTTCTTAGAAAACTTCTGGATTAATAGAATGGCCTTTTAGAATGTGTGCTGGTAAATCAATGCTCTAATCCAATGAAAGAGATTTTGTTGCTCTTTTAAAGCACAGCTTCCTGTGTCTGTGAATGTGAACATTAATATCCAGCTAGAACAAAACCTATTGGCCAAAGTCCAGTTCTTCAACAAAACCCCCCAGCATTCTGTTGAACTGTGGTGAACCATTGACCAAGCCAAAAATGTGAATGTACAGTACTGTGCAAACGTTCTAGGGCACAGTTGAAATAATACTGTGATAGGACATGCTTCCAAGTAACACCCCCCCACCCCCCTCCCACATCAGTGAATAAAAAGCAGACATCATAATGTTCAGAAAACAAAACAAAACAGACAACTATGCAGCAGAATAAACAAATATCTTATAGCCTACCATTGTGCAAGCCTGACAAGCCAGACTACAACATAATGAACATATAATGTATATTTGACCATGACTGATCACAAGAGTGAAATCTTTCCAACTGCTTCTGCATGCAATAGGACAATAGGATAGTGCTACGGCCAAAGCCTTAGAAAGGACTTAACATGGCTCTGGCTACGTCCAATCAAAGCAACGAATAAGCCGATTCAAACATTAATCCTGCACAACACCTCCCTGCACATATAACGTGTTGTGACTGGTCCCCTACCACAAAAGGTTCAAAATCACAGTTCCCTACGGCTAATGACAAGAAGTTCTTGCTGAGCAAAACAATTTGCTCCGGTTAGGGTACGTCTACATTTCTAGGCTACCATTGTAGAGCTGGGCATAGTGACCCTAATCCAAGGTTGTTGCTGAATGTGATTAAGAGAACCAAACTAACATTATCCAACGGTACCACAAACGGATGCCCCCTTAATTGGACACCGCCCGTTACCGCTGTCCTGTACAAAAAATATAAAATAAAAACATGCGCCCTAAAATTCTCCTACGTCTTCTCACTGGGACATGTCTTCTAAGACATAAATTTCATCACAACTTTATGTGCTGATAGCTTTGAAATTAAAATTGTAGACAACTGGGCGTGGTGCATGGTGCACCCACAGGTGTTGGGGAGGCTCCAATTAAGCGAGAGTAGCTTGCTAGTTCAAGCCATGTCCATCAGCTGTGCCAACACCATGCCACCTCAGGTATGATTCGCTTGCATTTGTAACTCCGCTTGTCCGCAATGCCATAAGATTTTTACCACTCTTCTCTTCCGGTGTCCCGTCCGCGATACCAATGGATAACGTTAACCGCAAAGAGTGTTGTAGTACTACAACAGATTGCATCTATTAAGCCCTCCTCACCTCTAGTCCTGCGGATGAGGGGCAGCAGAGCCTTAGTGATCCTGATGGTGCCCCAAAGATTGACCTCTGACACCTGTTTGTAGGTCTCCATGGAAGTGAACTCCACCTCGCCAAAGGTAGACACACCTGCATTGTTCACCAGAGCCCACAGACCTGTTCAACACAGACTTAGGATGAGTATACAGTCCTGTCATCTGTGACTGCCATCTGCTAGATGAAGACTTGAATAACTGTAGTGTTTGGTTCTAGCATTTCTGAGTAATTATTATGGGCAGAATTTTCCTAGGTTAGGGTACACCTCTCTGACACTTCTCTGAAATAAATTCACAATCAACCTATACAGTATGTGTTGGACCTCATCAACAGTAGTCTAGGCAGCACATCATTCTCTCTGCTTCATCCTCACAACATCTGCTTTACCTGGTCATTGTCATGTTTGTTTGGTACAAACACAACGTACTAAACAGTCTCTTATTTCCCAGACACAGTGAATGTGACCTACCTTTCCCAGACTCCTCCAGATGTGCCTTGACAAACTCAGCTGCCTGGGCCACCTGCTCATCACTGCACACATCCACCTGCAGGACCTTCATCCGCTCTGAGTCCATCTCCTGCAGCTCTTTTGCTCCTTCCCCATCCCTCTCCTGTAGACCACATCACACCAAAGGAGGAAGAGCTCACTCAACAATGTAACAATGAAGAGATTTTCACACAGAGATCAACAAGGTGGGCCTATTACAAATAATCTAATGCCACATCCAGTAAAAGTTATTTGTTGCCCTACAGTTTAGACTACTACTACAGCCTTCAGCTTGCCCGTAAGAATAACGGCATAACATTGATCAATGGATGAACACATGTTTTACAGTTTCATAGGTTTACCTTTAGTAGGCATCCTGCAAAGACAATGAAACCTTTTTTGTGAAGGTGTTTCGCCAACGCATGACCAAATCCACTGTCACAGCCAGTAATGAAAACGGCTTTTCCCTCGATCTGACAGGAGGGAGAGGCAGACATCATGAAACATTAGCTAAATGTATTTCCAGCAAGTTCCTTAGAAATATAATGATCACCAACATGATCACCTTTATGTATGTATGGATCAGCACAGTATGAATAGCCCAAAATGTGCAGAGTGCTAACGTTAGTGTGTTACCACTCGTGTGCGCCGTCAATGCATGGCTTACGTTACAGTGTTCCAATAACTGGCTACACAATTAACATTTGCGCGACTCCTATGGGCTCAGTAACGTTAGCTTGCAATGAGAGACAGGTGAATGGCTAAGGTTACCATGCATTAGCCCAATTAACTCACAAGACCACCTTACCTTAACCGTCCCCCTTGGTAATCGAGGCACTGCCACATACAAAACGAATGCCAAATAAACCACAACGACACATTCGGTCACGCTGGCGTCAGGATAACCACAACAACTCGCTATGAAATTGAGTGCAGCCGGTAGTCCAAAGCCTAACACAAGTGTTAAAAACACAGAAAAGCCCACTAGCAGCGCGACTCGCACATACGGTAGAGGAGCCATCTTGAGAACTTCAACACTGTTGACAAAATTATGGAGGGGTTGGACCAGTGAGTGAACGTCATATTCACGCCTGTTGCGCTCCTAGAGGTAGCCATTGCGCTCTCCATCTATCCTTGCATATAGGCCCAGCCTACCTACAGGCCAAATAAATGATCTTTTCCGAAGTTTTTTTTGAAACCCACATATAATTCTACCTCCTTATCTAGCACACGAACTACTCTCTAACGCACATCAACTGTTTTTGTAAAAATAAATGAAGTAATCCTAGCCTACTCCAGCTCCATTGTCTTGTAGCTGAATTTTTACCCACCAGTATCCCTCAATAAATGTTTTATCAAAGTTCATTGAATATCAAAAATCTATCTGCAGAATTGAATGAATAGGCTACATACAAACATGTAAACAAAAAAGAGAAGTAAAATGTTCCAGTGAGTAAAATGGTTCAACACTACCATCTAGTGGTAGACAGGGTCTTTTATAGCCTGACATAGCCCGACCATAATACTGCTGTTCATGGGCGGGCTATGTCAGGCTAGGTCTTTTACAGGTCTAGCTCTGACTCGACCGTCAAGGTAGCTAAAGTTTTCAACTTTTATTTTATGCAATTATTATGTTATTCACTAGAAACATACTAAAAGGGAATAAGACAGCTACAAAATTGTGGCTTCTGACACACAAACTCATTTAAATGCTTGAAGGAACTAGCTCAGAAAGTATTGCTCATTGGTTTGCTCAGTCAGAAGAAAGCATTACTCATGAATCTCGTGACTACACAGGAATGCAGTATACACAAGCACACATCCAGATAGCATATAGCTAGTCATAGTATATTATTCTCAAAGCATTTCAGGGAATTAAACATGAACATTTTATTTCCTGAATATCAGTTTGCATTTGAAAGTTTTCAGTATTTTTCAGTTGCTTTCCCATGCCTGCAGTGTTTTGGAGATTTTAAAACCAAAATAGACATAAATGACTAGCTAAACCACTTTTAGGCCTAATAGAAAATAGACTAAAGTAACTTCCCAATTGCCATTGACACATCCTATGTCACATTCTATCACATCCTATCTAGACTAAGCATTCATTAGCAATATCCATGACTCTTATGTGTTACAATGTTTACACCTCTGCTGCACCTCTTCAGCCGATTTTGTGCATTTCTTGAATTATCAGTGTTTGTAGATATTGTAAATATTGCAAACTGCACCAGAGTATCCCCTGTTTAGCCATTCCATTTTGCATGGAAGACTGTTTGAGATTGATGATGAACTAGTGCAGAAATGGGGGATGGCAATTTAACAGCAAACAGTGATGCATTCACCAACATGAAACAATTGATAATGTTATTACATTTTTATTGAGAAAAAAACTTCAAAGTTGAACAGTCATTTAGCAGTTTTAATCAAGCGGTATACTGCATACTCAATTGCCTAAAAAAACTGGAGTGGTGACAATTAGAAACTCTGCTGTGCCTTGATCACTGATAAAGGGAAAAGGTTAACATAGCTGTCCTAGCCAATTACATTCTCACAGTGATATTTTTGCATGTTAGCAGCGTGTCTAAGCAGCACGTCTCCTCCCTCAGCTGAAGCCCAGAGCTCCAGTATGAAGCACCTACAGCTCAGCGTTCTTTTCCTCCTCCTCCTCCTCAGCACTCAAATCACAGGTAAAAACAATTCTATTATGTAGAGTTTTTTTTTCATCCAAACCACCATCAGTTAATCATGTTATCAGTGTTTTGCGCTAGTACAGTCTGAAAGTAGAAGCTGTCTTTTGCAGGCTTGTGCTGTACAGCCCCAGAAACCTTGCATAATGCAATCAGAATTCAGTTTGATTACATATCATATGACACATATTTGATTTTATTGTCTATATATTTTATGGTGTGAATCTGAATTCAGTGCCGAGTTGTAAAGCTCGGGTAAAGACGTTTCATGTCTACCTGTGCATGTCCACCGAGCAAGGGCCACCGACAATAGGGCAGCTTAGATTCTTCCTCTCTTATTTGGTCAAATGTGTTTTCAACCGATTTCTGTCATCTCCACTCGGAGACGGTCTCATTTCTGCAGACGTAACCGCAACCTTGCTAACCTTCGTTCTTTACAACATGCCTCATCATCCACTGACATCTCATTTTCTATTGGGTTATGGAACTGTCAGTCTGCAGTCAACAAAGCCGATTTCATTAATGCTTATGCAAACCAGCTTTCTCTCAATATCCTGGCTCTCACTGAGACATGGATCAAACCTCACAACACTGCTACACCAACAGCTCTCTCCACCAACTTTGCTCTTTCCCACACTCCTCGAATTTGTGGACGAGGGGGTGGAACAGGGCTATTGGTTTGCAATGACTGGAAATTTACTCAACTGTTACCATCGGTCTCATACAACTCTCTCGAATACCATGCTATCTTGATAACTGCACCGGTTAAAATGTATGTAGTTGTTATTTATCGTCCACCAGGTCCAATGGGGGATTTTGTGGATGAGCTAGACACTCTGCTCTCCTCCATCCCAGAGCATGAATGTCCCATGCTCCTTCTTGGAGATATGAACATTCATCTAGACAGACCTGCATCTGCAGACTTCCTAGCTCTGACCCACTCATTCGAGCTACAGCGAGTCTGCGGTCCTCCGACACACAAGGCAGGTAAGGAACTTGATCTAATTTTTACAAGACACTGTAACACAAACTCTTTGGAGGTCACTCCTCTACATCTTTCTGATCATTATTTCATTCAGTTCAAGGTGAGGCTACCTCAGCTACCCTCCACATCTGTTCCTACCGTTTCCTTCCGTCGCAACCTGCGCAACCTTTCTCCTGCTAACTTCTCATCCCTGTTAGCATCGACGCTTCCGTCTCCTTCCGCTTTCTCTTCTCTCCAGGTCGATGAAGCAACAGAGTCACTCTGCGCTACGCTGAGCTCCTGCTTGGATCGCTTGTGTCCTCTGACCACCAGACCAGCTCGATCCACTCAGCCCCACGCATGGCTAACTGACTCTCTTCGCTCAATGCGCACTAACCTCAGAGCCTCAGAGAGGAAATGGCGCAAGACTAAGGACCCTTCAGATCTAATACAATTCCAGGCATTATTAGCATCCTTCTCATCCAGCATCACTTCTGCAAAAAAGGAATTCTACCAGGACAAGATCATCAATGCTACGGACACCAGGAAACTGTTCTCCACGTTCAAATCGCTACTGAACCCTCCACCACCGCCTCCTGCAACCAACCTCACAGCTGACACCTTTGCTGAATTCTTCACTGACAAAGTAGCAGCAATCAGCAGCAGATTCTCGGACCCACCCATACAGATGACTTCACAAAGGCTTCCTCCGGCTTCACTTACTTCATTTGCTTCTCTATCAGAAAGTGATGTTACTAAGCTTCTCACAGGCAGTCGTCCGACATCCTGCCAGTTGGACCCAATTCCAACCACTCTTCTACAGGACATTACTCCTACAATTGTGAAGGCAACCACTCATGTTATCAACGCTTCTCTAACTTCAGGGACATTTCCCACCACCTTCAAACAAGCTCAGGTAAGACCACTGCTCAAAAAACCATCTCTCTCTCCCACGCAAGTGGAACACTACCGACCTGTCTCTCTTCTTCCTTTCCTATCAAAAACCATCGAAAGAACGGTCTTCAAACAAGTCATGGAATTTCTCACTCAGCACAACCTCCTGGATTGCAAACAATCTGGCTTCAGAAGTGGACACTCAACGGAAACAGCACTCCTCTCAGTAACAGAAGCTCTTAAAGAAGCCAAAGCAGCAGGACAATCATCAGTTCTCATTCTACTTGACCTATCAGCAGCGTTTGATACAGTCAACCACAGGATTCTTCTGGATAAACTCAGAAGCATGGGCATCGGTGGCAAAGCGCACTCCTGGTTCGAATCCTACCTCACTGGACGATCATTCAATGTGTCATGGCTTGGCAAAACCTCAGCAAAGCACTACCTCACCACAGGAGTACCCCAAGGCTCAGTACTGGGGCCCCTCCTCTTCACTTTGTACACAACAACACTGGGTCCAGTCATCCACTCACATGGCTTTTCCTACCACTGCTATGCAGATGACACCCAGCTTTATCTATCTTTTCCTCCTGGTGATTCTACAGTGACAACTCGGATCTCAGACTGTCTCTCAGACATATCTGCATGGATGAAAGACAACCACCTTCAACTGAACCTCTCAAAAACGGAACTGCTGATCATCCCAGCCAGGCAAACCCTGCACCACAACATCAGCATTAAGATAGACTCCCTATCTGTTGCTCCTACCAAGGCTGCAAGAAACTTAGGCGTATTAATTGATGACCAGCTGACCTTCACGGATCATGTTGCAGCTGTTGCTAGGTCGTGCCGTTTCTCTCTATTCAACATTAGGAAAATCAGGCCATACCTTACTCAACATGCAACACAGCTCCTGGTTCAGACGCTGGTTATCTCTCGCCTTGACTATTGCAACGCTCTTTTAACAGGTCTACCAGCCTGTGCGGTAAAACCACTACTGATGATCCAGAAGGCTGCTGCACGCCTGGTCTTCAACCAGGCAAAGAGAGCACATGTCTCTCCACTATTCAGGGAGCTCCACTGGCTGCCCCTGGCTGCTCGCATCAAATTCAAGTCACTGATGTTGGCTTACAGAGTACTGGATGGAACTGCTCCAGTCTACTTGACAGCGATCATCAAACCATATGCTAACCTCCAATCGCTCCGCTCAACCAAGGATCGCTGCTTAGAACGACCAACACCACGCACAGGTCAATCTAGGCTCTTCTCATGCATTGTTCCTAACTGGTGGAATAGTCTTCCCAAGACTATCAGAACAACAGACACTCTTTCTACTTTCAAGAGACTCTTGAAGACCCAGCTCTTTCAAGAGTATCTGTTGTCCTAGTTCCTCAAATTACCTGGAATACTCCGACCAAGCACTTCTAATCTCTTGCACTTGCGCTCTTATTAGCAAATGGCACTCCTAGTAGGCATTTATTTGTATCGTGTTGCAGTTTGATTGTTATCCCTCTTTTGTAAGTCGCTTTGGATAAAAGCGTCTGCCAAATGCATAAATGTA
>JAODXP020000027.1:29171096-29192089 GCA_027497455.2 Sardinella longiceps
CCCCTCTCCCTCACGCCCACTGATCAATGGCTCCCACACCCCTGGGAGAAGGAGGAGGGCTATTTTTAAAGGCCGGTCAGGAGGAAAAGGAGGCAGAGAGAGAGAGAGAGAGAGAGAGAGAGAGAGAGAGAGAGAGAGAGAGAGGGAGAAGAGGGATTGTGTTTGCACAAGGCTAAACTCTCTATTGTTTGCTTTTATTTGGATTATTTCATCATGACATGAACCACTCAAACATAGCAGATAGACCTGCTGAAATATTGTAGGCCATGTTTGGTTTGACTTTTGATGGCATTTAGCACGTCTGTCATTATGTCCAGGTGAGAAGCAGCACTTCTGAATGATGGGTGCCCCACATATGTTTGAAGAAGACATCAAAACAGCTTTAAAAAACACATGAATCAGAAGCTATTCAGATTTGCTGTTGCTTTAATGTTGCATGCATTATGTGCAAACACAACACTGTTGCTAGCGCTTGCACATTACTTAAAGCCATTGTTGCCTGTCAGTATGAATGCTATGGTTAACTGCAGTGTGTGAAAGTGAACGAGTGTGTTCATTTATCTCTGTATGTGTGTGTGTGTGTGTGTGTGTGTGTGTGTGTGTGTGTGTGTGTGTGTGTGGAAAGCAAACCCTAGCATGCGATATAGCGTGCTAGTGAAGTCGGAGCTGCATCTTCCTCCACATGTGCTGCAGGGCTCTCCCACTGAATGGGAAGCTCTTGTTCACATGGAATGCTGGCAGTGGGATTATATAAAGAACCCGGCGCTACGCACACATGAACTTAGCATATGCATGCTCACCCGTTGCCTCCATCAAGCGCAGTCAGGTCATGCACGCGACGCAACCTAACGCAACTCCGCCGTGGCTAAAAATAAGATGGGAGTGCGAGATGAAAGGCGTTCGTGTTCATCCTCTTTCACCCATAGCCTCCTCTCTTCTCCTCTCGTCACTCACTCTCTCCTTTGTCTCTCCATCCCCCTCAGGCACTTGGGAGGCCCAGTGGGAGGATCTGTCTTTCCTAGGCTGGCAGTCGGAGGACAGTGTGGCGTGTGCCAGCCATCAGACTGGTATGGGGGGGTTGGGGGGGGGTTCATGTAGGAGAATGAGAGGGACATGGCTAGAAGGGCAGGCTTTGGCAAGGACAAGAGGGCCATTTGGCCTAAAGAGGCCTCTCTTGAGCAGAGGACTGGAATGTGTGTGTGTGTGTGTGTGTGTGTGTGTGTGTGTGTGTGTGTGTGTGTGTGTGTCTAGTATGTGTGTTTGAGAGTATGTAATTGTGTGGAGGACTGGGGGTGGGGTGCGGTAGGTGATTTGTCCCTGGAAGGCCTATGTGATTTCAAGGAAATGTGATCAATGTTGGGGAAAAATGTCCCCACCCCATCCCCCAACTGAATACACACACACACACACACACACACATACATACACACATACACACGCAATCACACACAAAAACTCCTTTCTCTCTTCTTTAATGTGGCCCAGTTCACTCGGTTGCATCCAGTTATTCCATCACTAGCCCAATGAGGCAGGCAGGCCACTGACCCACCCCCTTAAAGTCCACTACTAAACAGCCACGAGCAGCCCCACCCCCTTATAGTTCACTACTAGAACAGCCCCACCCCCTTACAGTCCACTACTAGAGCGGCCCCACCCCCTTACAGTCCACTACTAGAACAGCCCCACCCCCTTACAGTCCACTACTAGAACAGCCCCACCCCCTTCTGGTCAGGCCCAACAAATGGCTGCATGGCTCTCTCGCACACACACTCTCACATAGAGAAACAAACAAAATCACAAACACTCTCTCATATACACACGCGCACATGCACACATACTAAACCTGGCTATTTGTCACAATTCACACCATCCGTGATCTGATATTTTTTTTGCCAGTGGGTGTTTTTCTTATTGGTCCATATTTCACTTTCTCCATCTCCATCTCCATCTCCATCCTCCCCCATTGCTAAGCCAAAGCACTGGGCTACAGTGGTACAGTACAGCACTGTGGAGCAGCGCACTGAGGCTATCCACTACTTTCATTTGCACCTCTCCCAGAGAGAGCCAGTGAGGGCACGCCAATGCCACTCTCTCTCTCTCTCTCTTTTTCCTCCTCTTTTCTCTAGGCCTTCTTACACTACCTCATAATGCTCTGTCCATCATTTTCCCATCATTCTGTCATTCTCATCAGCTCTGTGTGCGCGTGTGTGTGTGTGTGTGTGTGTGTGTGTGTGTGTGTGTGTGTGTGTGTGTGTGTGTGTGTGTTTGTTCTAGTGTTGCTGACAATCATGCAAGAGCACTGCCCTCTCTGGAGCATGCACTGAATCTCAGCATACAGTAGTCATGTGTGCAGACAGCACTCAGCCCAACAGGCATTCTCCACAGTTAGCAATCTACACAGCCAAGCACGGGCAGAGAGCATCTACGATACTTCATTAGGGATACCATAGAAGGGGTAATGTATTGCCACCAGAAAAAATAAAAATATTTACTTACAGAGTGAAGAGATAGGACATTATATTATCCCACTTATTGTACAGTTATTTTCCAAAATGGCAGACAACTTCACAAAAAATGTCTTTTGAATTTAATCTGTTACCATTTTGTGGTATAAAAAAAATAGCTTGAAACACAGCTTGAACTAGAAACATTCTTTTGAATGCAACTGATCACCTTTGACTTTCAACAAAGTTCTTTTGTTATACGTGAATGAACTCTACTTGCGGGATGATGTACAGACGTGTATTTGAAGCCAAAAACATGTTGCCATTGACAGCGGTCATTGTACTTTTGCAGCGTTCATTATACAGAAATAACGGACATGGGAACAATAGGAAATCCCATTTAATAGTAAATGGAGCCTCCCATTCTTGTCATTCTTGGGTGCCTTTATAATAATGGACAATATAAATATGAATCTTATTGCACGCTAAAAGTCAAGGATGAAGAAACATTTGAAGAGTTCAGATGCAAAACCCCCTAAACACCATTTTTGTGAAAACTGAGTTAATGATATTGTGTGAATCCTGTATAAATCTAGAATATGTAAATGAATTGTTTTTGTGAAAAAAATAAAATAAAACCTGCTCCCCGCCGTGTCTAAAATATCTGTTTACAATCAAAACACTGTAAACACCTGATAAAAAATGGCCTTTTTCTCAAAAAGTGGTCAAGTGGAGTTAGGGGTTTTGCATCTGAACTCTTCATTTATTTTAAATTTTACAGTTCATCAATGTTCCCAATGCTATTTATTTGTGTGGCATTGTTGAGATGGCCAGAGTGATAATTCTGCAATAATTCATGCTTGAATTTGACATTCTCCTCCTCAGCCTATGGTTTTGAATGAGCGAGCAGTTAGTGTGTTCTTCACAGGGGGCTCAGCCCAGCATGCAGATGAGCAGAGAAGACGTATGCCAAACTCACTCTCCCAAACCTCCACTGGGAAACAAGGTCTGTCTCTCCCACGCCCTGCCCATGCATATGGCTGTGTGTGTGTGTGTGTGTGTGTGTGTGTGTGTGTGTGTGTGTGTGTGTGTGTGTGTGTGTGTGTGTGTGTGTGTGCACAGAAGCAGAGAGTGTGTGAGTGTGTGAGTGTAAATGAGTGATGAGGATGCTGAGTCCATACTGATGAGGATGCTGCAAACTGCACAAATGAGGAGGTTCAGGTAGTGCAGAGTTGCTATGTAATGTATGCATGTGTATGTGTATGTGTATGTGTATGTGTATGTGTATGTGAGTGAGTGTGTGTGTGTGTGTGTGTGTGTGTGTGTGTGTGTGAGTGTGTGTGTGTGTGTTACATGTATATGGTTTGGACTGAGTGTGTGGCTGGTGGATTGTGTTCATACTGGCAGGGCCCTTATGGCCAGTCATCAGTAGGTGGGCTGGCAGTATGTGGTGCTGCAAGAGTGTATGTGTGTGTGTGTGTGTGTGTGTGTGTGTGTGTGTGTGTGTGTGTGTGTGTGTGTGTGTGTGTGTGTTGGTCATGGCAGTTTGGAGTATGAATGTGTGTGTGTGATGGTAATGGCAGTGTGTGTAGTGCTGCTAGTGTGTGTGTGTGAGTGTGTGATGGCCATGACAGTGTGTAAGCTGCTGCCAGGGTGTGTGTGTGTGTGTGATGGCCATGACCGTAGAATGTGAGAGTGTGTGTGTGTGTGTGTGTGTGTGTGTGTGTGTGTGTGTGTGTGATGGCATGCGTGTGTGCGTTGTGTGTGTGATGCCATGACCGTAGAATGTGTGCGTGTGTGGGATGCATGACAGTGTGTAAGCTGCTGCCAGGGTGTGTGTGTGTGATGCCATGACCGTAGATGTGTGTGTGTGTGTGTGTGTGTGTGTGTGTGTGTGTGTGTGTGTGTGTGTGTGTGTGTGTGTGTGTGTGTGTGAGTGGGAGTGTGTGTGTGTGTGTGTGTGTGTGTGTGTGTGTGTGTGTGTGTGTGTGTGTGTGTGTGCTGCTGGAGCTGAGGGGGCTCTCAGGGGCTGCTGTGTGTAATGAGTGTGAAAGGGAACATCACCACGACAGCAGCTCCACACACCTCCAGTGGGAGTCAAGCCTGCCTCCACTTTACAGCTTAATGAACATTCACACACACACACACACACACACACACACACACACACACACACACACACACAACACACACACACACACACACACAAACACACACACACACACACACACACACACACACACAGACACACACACACACACACACACACAGACACACACACACAGACACACGCACACAGACACACGACACACACACACACACACAACTCTTCCGCTAGCCCACCTCAACCACATTTAGCCATTTTTTTTTCTGTGCTTCACAAAGAGGAAAGAGGAAATGAGTAGCAGAGAGTGTCCAGAAGGCGGCTAGGCTAGCAGATGTACAGTAAGTGAGCACTGAGCAGGCCAAACAGACAGACTAGGCTACTGCTATGCCTAGCTAGAGTAGAGGATGGCAGCAGGGCAGCCAGGCCCCTCTCTCTCACCTGAGCCGTGTGCTAAGTGCTAATGAAGACAGATGATTTGCTGGGGTGAGGCTCCAGCTCCAGCGGCCCTAGAGGTGCCCTCTGGCAGCGAGGATAACAATGGCTAACACTAGCACACGCCTGCACTCCCACTACCACACTCACTCAATGCTAGTCAATGCACAGCTCTGTGTTTGAGTGTGTCCACCAGCGCCTGGGAGGAAATGTGTGTGTGTCTTTCAGTCTGTACACTGAGAGAGTGAAGGTGTGTGTGTTTGAGCTCATACGCTGAGAGTGAATGTGTGTGTGCCTCCTGTGCTATGTATCTTAGCACCTGTTTGCATGGCAGTGAGCTTGATTAGCGAGAGAGACACATCTCTCCCTTTGTGTGGGGAGGAGGTGGATTGTTAAGGCTGCCTTGGCTCAGCGGGGTGTAGAGAACCATCAAAATACGAAATGGCAGAGAGATAAGCGACCTCAGAGTTTCTGCAACATGACCTGGAAACACTTGTCATCTTTATTGTTCATTATGGCGCCACGCTCCACGATACGCTTGCTAATCCCATTACGCTAATCCAAAGCAAAACAACTTAGCATGCGATAAGAGCCACGCAAACGTGGCCTAATTTATGCAGGATTCAAATGAACACCAAATCAAAATAATTAATGGAGGTTTCTGTTTAATTAGCCTGACGGCAGCAGCAACCCGAGCTAAGCCCTTCAAAAGTGCAGCTGGACCCCCTGCTAGTGCGGCCCCCTGGGGAGAGAAGACCTGCACTTCCCGACCCTCCTGCTACCCCACTGCAAGAAAGAGAGGGAACAAAAGCATGGATGACGAGCTCTGCCGTTCCACATGACAGTTGCCTAGTAGCATGCTCCCATTTATAGCTTTTAGCGAGCGAGAGGACTGATTGCCATACATGGCAATGGAGAAATACAGCCTCAACATTGGTTTCCATTAGGACTCAAGCTCATGACGCTCCAGTCTCTTTCAGTCACATGATTCATCCAAAAAGCCTCCTGTATCCTGCTTCATTGGGAACACACAAATAGGTTGTTTACAGAATTCACATTTGACCAGCACACACTCCTTTCTCTTCTCTCCCCTGCTCTGACACTGGGGCAGGTTGAGAGGTGTTGCTGTTTGTTCCACACCAGTATACTCAGGGTTGGGGGAGAACACTGATTAGCCACTGACCCCCGAGCAGAATAGAAGAATAAAACACACACACTCTACCTGCTCCTGCAACAGGTGAGCAGAAAATGCCCAGGTTCTAGGCAGTTGTGTGTGTGTTTGGGGGGGGGGAGAAATAATGTGGAGTGGGGCTGGCCACATCCCATGAATAATACATGTTCCCTTATTAAAAATAATCAGTGGAGAGAGAGAGAGAGAGAGAGAGAGAGAGAGAGAGAGAGAGAGAGAGAGAGAGAGAGAGAGAGAGAATGGATGCTCACACACGGGTTCAAGGTGAAGGTCAGCCATTAGTACTTAAATGAGACTGAAAACAGGGTTCCCCTCAGCTGCCTGAATTTATTAAACTGGCATGAGAGAGAGAGAGAGAGAGAGAGAGAGAGAGAGAGAGAGAGAGAGAGAGAGAGAGAGAGAAATAAAAGGAACAAGAAAAAGAAAAAGAGAGTCTTCTAACCTGAACATATCTCCCAGGCCCTTCAGCATGCCTTTCTTGGCTTTGTTCTTGTCCTTCTCCTTGTCTCGCTCTTGCTTCTTCTTCTCTTTTCC
This sequence comes from Sardinella longiceps, assembly GCA_027497455.2. NCBI lineage: Eukaryota > Metazoa > Chordata > Actinopteri > Clupeiformes > Clupeidae > Sardinella > Sardinella longiceps. The sequence continues at coordinate 29,177,803 of JAODXP020000027.1, forward strand.
ACCTTTCTCTTTCTTCTTGTCTTCTTTCGGACGGCTTCCGTTCACCTGCCGGGAGTCGGGGTTCGCCGGGCCAAAGCCAGGTGGAAAGGCGAGGTCTGTTGCCGTGGAGACCGAGTCGCGGCCTGAGCGTGAGCTCTCCTCTGTGTCCTCCTCCACTGTCGCAAACCAGAGAGCAGCACAGAGAGTCAAGCAATTTCACAGTGAATTAATCAGCCCACTGGGAGCCGTCTGAAAACATCAGCCCTGTGCTGATCAGTCATTGGGACGGCTGCTGCTGCAATGAGGCCTTTCTCATGCTAATCCAGGCCTGGCCAGTGGAGACTCTACAGTCTGTGGACGGTATCTCCTGCTAGACAAGGAAGCGCAGTGGCCAGTCCTGCCATCCTGACAGAACAGCTACAACATGACAGAGAAGAAGTGTGTCTGCTTTATCTCACCATCAGCAGCACACAGCTCTGCCATGATTCATGAGGAGAGAGAGAGAGAGAGAGAGAGAGAGAGAGAGAGAGAGAGAGAGAGAGAGAGAGAGAGAGAGAGAGAGAGAGAGAGAGAGAGAATGTGTGCTCATGCAGGGTTGGAAATATAATAAATATAGAAGAGAGAGAAATAAAAGAGGGAAAAGGGAAAAGCCCATACATGTATGTGTCCATAGCCCAGTCCTCCCCTACGGTGCAGTTAGGCCAGCTGTGCTGTGGGTGAGAAGCGAAGCACACAGGCTGCTGTGTCAGCACACACCGAGTCTGAGAGCCACTAACCCATCTCCAGCCACGCAAGGTGACCAAATTAGAGCCTCTAATGAAGGCTTCCTTTCATGTCTATTCTCAGAGCAAAGATGAGAATAGACAAGGCTCTGCTGAGGATGACTGCTTTACTTAGACACTGAATTATTGTCTAGCGTTTTTGGCTGCATGTGATGCAATTTGTGATCAGGAAATATTTTAAGCTTCTCCCTTCAGACTTTGAAGATTTCCTTCTTTGAACTATTCCAAGCCACAGAAAGATACACAGAACGACAGAGAGAGAGAGAGAGAGAGAGAGAGAGAGAGAGAGAGAGAGAGAGAGAGAGAGAGAGAGAGAGAGGGGCTGGAGGAGGGGGGATCGTGGGAGGCTTGAGTTAATATCCTTGTTTGATTTATTCATTGTGCTGTGAGGATGTTTGCTTTGAAGAAGCAGTTCTGGGTCTCCTGACAGTTTCATCTGAGCCTGATCATTAATTGCATCACACTGAAAAAAATGGTCCCCCCAGTGATCCAAGTATAGATTTAACTTTAACATGCCCAATGAATGCCAGTGCTTTAACTAAGTAAGACAGTACTAAATATGTTTCCTCCTATTTCAATATGTGCTCTGAAAAATAGGTCTTTACATAAAAATGTTTTTTTTTTAATGTCCCTGAGAATATCTGTTCCAGTTGTACTAGTCCCTTAATGAGCAAAACATATTGAGATCATAATTCAAATGCAAATAACTTACTTACTATGAATAAGCAATAATTAGGAGTCTATATTGGAGACATTCTAGGTAATGGTCTATTATCAGTAGAAAAAGCTCATGCAGAATAAGGCATTAGATGACTCGTAGTGACTAACCAATGGCTAGTATATTATTATTTGTATGGCAAAGAGCTGCTAGTTAATGGCGGCTGTGTTAGCGTAGCCTCTAATGCAGGGCTAATGTGCAGGGGAAGTGGGTGGAAACTGAAGAGGCCACAGAAAGCAGAGGCTCCAGTAATGGTGGCTGGTGATGGGGAGTGGAGGTCCAGTAGATGGCTCTGAGATTAGACATCATTAATGCTGCAAATGCTACTTCCTCACAGCAGCCATTTGAGAAGACTAAGAAAGGCTAAGAGTGAGGTAAATAGGAGGCCATGTTGGCATTTCTGGTGCTGTGCGATGGGAAATAATAGTGTGGGAAAGGGCGGGGGGGGGAGAAGGTTCTCATTTCAGAGATGAGTAGGGGATTTGTTTTCTTCCACTGCCTATGGCATTGCAGTTATCAGCACATTCTTTTCGGTGGCTATCTCAGAGGGGAAATTACTGAAATGAAATCTCACGGTGGAACCATATACGACAAGAATGGCAAGCGCATTTATGGCCTAAACCTATTCAATTATCCCCTCTCTCACTCTTCCTTCTTCTCCCTTTCTTTCACACCTTTTGTTGCTGCACCCTGCCGACTCTCATCTGTTCCTGTCCTGCATGGGCAGCTTATTGCCAGGCTAAGTGCAGAGGCGGAGCGGCCCGTCACAGCAACAAAGCTGCAGGAGCAATTAAAGCCTCTTCCCTGAGATTAGACAACAGCACTCATTTCTGCAGCTCCTAATGATGCCGTCTCAGATAACCCACCAGAGATGGGAATCAGGATGCCTCCTGGGGAGAATCTAACGCTCTCTGTGAGTGTGTGTGTGTGTGTGTGTGTGTGTGTGTGTGTGTGTGTGTGTGTGTGTGTGTGTGTGTGTGTGTGTGTGTGTGTGTGTGTGTGCGTGTGTGTGTGTGTGTGTGTGTGTGTGTACACACAATGCTTCCTTGTACATTTGCTTTGATCATACACTCACAAAGAGAGGCACGGACAGAGAAATATGAAAACAAAGTGCTGTGAGCCCATAGAGGAGGCAGCATGAAGGCAAAAGGTTTGACTGAAGGCTCACCACTCATTAGCCATACACTAGAGAAGAGAGGGCTGAGCAGGACAGCAGGAACAAAAAAACAAATAAACAAACGACACAGCAGCCCAACTGAAAATCACATCATAGAGATACAAAAGGAAAGATCAAGTGAAAAGCCTATAAGGATCAGGTAAGGTTTCTTTCAGAGTATACTGTGAGTTACTGAGTATTTCTAGATATAAAAAAATAAGGAGAATTAGGCTAATTAAAATGATCACAGCTTTCCTCCAGAAAGGAGTCAATGTTTTGACACCCCACTCCAAGCCTGTCATTTCTCCATCTCTAGCCTGACAGACACAAGTATTCATCTCCCTGTGCGGATGAGTGGGACCCGTGCCAGATTGGTGCAACTGCACACCTTTTAAGTACCACTGATGAGAGATGAGGATGGGAGAGGGGCGACAGAAAAGGAGAGCATGATGGTGATGGGTGTCATTCCAAATGGAGAACACTGGGAGACACACCATGAAGCCATTTGCTCACTAGGACATCTTGCAGCAACACATTTTTCCCTGGGTAATTCCAAATTCACAATTTATGTAAATAAAAGTCTCGGGTCGGATTTAGAAAAAAAGGAGTGCCGCTTATCTGTCAACTTTGACTATTAACCTCAGTGACAGCCTCGTTCTGGTTCTTTTATCTAAATTGAAAAACAGAGTTATTTGAATATCAGAGGGGAGAGGATGCAATATACCTCTGCCGGGAAATCAGCTGCTATTTCCATTACTCATCCATAGATAACACGGTATTTAGCACAGCCCTGACAGAGGTTGTGGGAGCAAAATGATTTGGGTAATTTTTTTAAAATCTCTTTCAACACAATCTAGTCAGAATAGGGAAACGGTGATTGCTTTGTGTGGCGTGTCAGTACTCATACTTGTGACAGGAATGTCATATTTTGTCTGTGGCGTAGTGTAATAGCATGCAGACTTGTGTATACTCTGAGCTATGAGGGGAGTAATGATGGCCATACCCTCAGAGCTAAGTAGGGATAGCATAGAAATCAAGATGTGCCCTAGATGCAGAACATACATGTAGTTTTGCTATGCAGATATGTCTAGAGATGAGCCATGGGGCCCAAGAAGCTGGTCTCCCAAGTTTGGACAGACCAATTTCATCACTCTATCATTGTTGAGAAGCACTGAGTGTACCCTAGCACAATATTGTCAGGCTATCAGAGGCAGGTTAAAGGACCACTCACTCCACCCCTTGGATTGAACCTGGTCTATCGGTTGTAGTCAGTTATTCAAAAAAAAAAAAAAAAAAGAAACAAAAAGAAAAATCATGCACTCTTCTTTTGCTAATAGCTTCACCAGATTTCAAGGACACACAAATATGTCAGGGGACTACTGCATGTGAGGACGAAATGCTTACAGTCTGTTGGTACTGTATTAATAACCAAAACCAAATTGTTTGGGGGGAGGAAGCGAAGAAACGTGTGAAACAAACAACAACAACATTGTAGAACTTTCTAGAAACTCTATCCGTAAATGCATAGCAGTAACAGTAAGATTGATTGGGTATTTGCTCCCTCTTGTCATTCCCACCCTGCTTTTTTTCTATTTAAAGGCAATCCTGACCTACATACAGATAATGGTGGCTCATGCAAGCGTGGATTCCTCTGGAGTATTATGCTCTGATCTACTGTAACAACCAGGCCCAAACTCACAGGAAATACAATAAACTGGCATACAGTAAACTAGATGATAATGCAATAGCAGAAGCAGAACTATATCTTGTGTTGTTGTTTTCCTCCCTCCCTCCCTTATGTGTATTGATAAATGGCTTGTACAACAAGATAATAAGATATACCACCAACTGCTCCAGGACCAAACTATATTGTATGATTTATGTGGCCAAACAAGTGAGAGATATGCCCTGACTCCCTCAGCTTTAAAATCAAATTGGATATCTTGTAATCACACTAATTGAATTGAGGTGCATATAAGACCATCTCACTGTGTGTGTGTGTGTGTGTGTGTGTGTGTGTGTGTGTGTGTGTGTGTGTATGTGTGCTTATGGATAGTTGTATGTGCACTTACAAGTTTCCATGCCTTCATCGTCTTCCTCAGTGGCGGTGGTGGTCATGCCGGGGCGATCATAGGATTTGTCGATGGCGGCACGGAAGCTCTCATTGCAGCCCCTCCCCTGATAATCCGGGGGCGGGGCCTGTGAAAGGGGATGTCTCCGTTAAGCGTCACCTCAGCAACTGCAGTCTGAAGGCTTTCAAGGGAGCTGGATTTCTTCAGGCCGAGAGATGGGCCCACATCTCGAGTTGGGGAACCTACAGAGTCAAGAGAATAGCAAATCATCATACAAAATATTGATCAACACATGTCAATACCGCCCATTCAGCTCATTAATTGGTGCGCCTACAGTATACTCACTATAGTCCACTCACTAGACTACATCCACAAGCCTGGCTTACCGGAACCCCTTTGTGTTGCCTCAGTCATCAACAATAAGCCCCGCCTCACAGACACTCCCAATATACCGTTTACCATTCATTTCTACATCTTTCTACTCTTCATCGATCCACAATCAATGTATTCACAAATGCAAAACCAAAACAATCCTAAAACTCTAGTTTGTCCTCTCTCCACAGCAATAATAAAACGTTCCTTGCATCCCTGTGAGACGCGTACACTATAAGCTGAAACTTTGCATTTGAAGATGCTTAGCAAAAACATACTGTTCTAAAAAGACCTTCTTTGAAAGAGAGGCTGGTTAGAATCACTGCAGCCTACATCAACACAGTCTCCTCAGTGCAATGGAAGGCCATGTCATCTACAGTCAATCACTGCAACTTACTGTGAGCACCATGACATCATAGATATGATATCTCCCAATCAGCCTTTCAGCATGTTGCTCAACTGCTTTCAGATCAATACTTATGTTTGACTCTAGTGGCACATCTCTAATGAATGTGAAAATTAAGTGCTTCCAGTGGTAATGAACAGTAAATATTCACAGTCCTAAGCTGGTCTTGTAGAAGTGGGTAAGGAAAGGAGTCCAGCACTGTACGGCCCTGTTGACAGATTCTCTTCTTTAGACTGTAGGCCTATTCAAGGGATAAGTGAAGAGTTCAGATGCAAAACCCCCTACACACCATTTTTGTGAAAACTGAGTTAATGATATTGTGTGAATCCTGTATAAATCTAGAATATGTAAATGAAATGTTTTTGTGAAAAAATACAATACAACCTGCTCCCCGCTGTGTCTAAAATATCTGCTTACATTCAAAACACTGTAAACGCCTGATAAAAAATGGCCTTTTTCTCAAAAAGTGGTCAAGTGGAGTTAGGGGGTTTTGCATCTGAACTCTTCAAGTTCATATCTAAGACAAAAGCTCTCAGATTAATGACACCAGAAATAAACAGTGAGGCACAAAGAGAGGAAGACAAATAAGTCAAGTGGAGCACATGAGTTGGGGGTATGCGTTTGAAGTGTGTCTTTGACAGCAAAATGGAAGGAAAAACAAGGAGGGAGCAATCCACAATAGAAATGAAATATGCATGGAACCCTGCCAGTGAAATGAGGAACTAATCTAATTAATGATTACATAAAATGACGAATGTGTTCTTTAAAGTTCCCTCACATTTAAAGGTGGCCTTTTGTGAGAATTAATAGTCAGGGAGACATGAAGCCTTCTAGCTGTCAATTTTCAAAATAATCTGATGACATTTCACGTCATATGGACATGCCGTATGGACATGTCCTCCATAGCATACAGTCAGGTTTCTATGGTAACATTCCCATAATGTTATTGTAAAGAAAGCTGTGGATACTCCAACTGGAAATCTGTTAGCTGTCAAAATTCAGACTGACTGATTTTCTTTAAATGCTTCAAGCAATTTGTAGGTGTGTATTGGAATTTTATTTTGTTGAAGGATGAATTTGGACTGTGCTGTTTACATGGTGTATGCTATTCTTCCTTCCTCAGAGTCCCTTGAAATCTGTACAAATTTTACCACCACTGAAGCAACATAATATTGTAAAACTTTGATTCATGACATTAAAAACAGTTCTTGCATCTTTTCATTCATTCTGTACCTAATAAGTGAGATATGTCTGCATCTTATGACTTTTTAAATTAAATCAAAGTTTGAAGAATGTATTCAGCATTTCAGATAAAATCATTCATTATAACTCTAACCAGGACTTCATGTCTTCCTCCTTTGCAATGTTTCCTTGGAAACATCCAAGAGAATCCAAACTTTTGAGTGGTAGCATGTCAAATATGACAAAAATGTTTGAAAAACATTTGGCAAATGGGCACCACTGCCAGATAACTACTGTGGTATTTGAAACTCGAAATAAGAAGAGAATAACATACAGTACAGGGACGTGATGGACAGCGGCTTATAATGATGGAATTCAGCAGAAAATAACATCATCCTCTGAAATGATCCAAGTTAGAATACAGAAATGCAGCACATACACTACATATTGCTCCCTATTATTTCCCCCTTTTTCTTTTTGACACAATGGATCACACTCAGGCAGGCTAATGTAATTAACATGCAAATGATACATAAACAAACAGTGTAGGACTGACAGAACGCCACCATTGCGAGGCCTCGGCAGGAAGGCAGACAGGGTTGCCGACAGTGTTTGTTTGCCAGAGAGTGATTGTGTCATTACCCTTCATAGCAGGCAAGCTAACGCTAACACCAGCTCTGCTAGTAAACAGCCGCTAATCGGGCCGGTGCTGTGCAGATACCAGGCTTTGCTCCATGTTAATTCATTCCGCTCTTTCTCCTGTGCATGTCATGCTCTGCTCAGAGAGCACAGGTGGAGTATGCAGTCTGAATCTGCACTGATGTCTGTCAGCTATCTGTGTTTCTCTTGTGTGCTTCTCTTCAAACATCCCTCTAGTGTTTCACTTGTTAGAGTGGAACATTTGAATTGTCAAATGAAAATGACTCCTGAAAATCATCTTCTCTGATATGAAGAATTAATATTTAGTTTGAGTTATCACTTTAGGGGCCATATGAAGAGCTCTAGACTTTTCCAAAACACTAAGGCTCCATTTTCAAAAATATACAAACTATATTTTTTGCGCTTCTTCATTCATAACAGTGAAATCACAGTGTTGTTGTTTTAACTGGGTAAGGATGTATCGGGGAGCATTAAATCAACTGGAAATGTCCCGATGTTAACTGAAAATCAAATTTAAAAGAAAAAAGATTTGTAAAAATGAAATGGCTTTTATTGCGTTTAAGAAAATAGCTCTTCATAGGTCATCTGGCTATGCTTTGTGTAAACACATCTTTTTCCACCTTTTTTCCAACCCTAGCAAATTCACCCACATTTACTCTGATTCAATTTAGCCATTTCTCTTGGTATTGTCCAGTTTTTCATCTTTCCTTTTCACAGTTCTCTTTCTCTCTCTCTTTTCCCCATCTGTTCTTCTTATGAGGTGGGCCTGGCCAATTGGAGCTTATGCTCATCCAACTATGGCGGCCTTGACGTGTTTTGCGAGGGCTAAATGGACCGTGGGCCATAACGGTGAGGCACACAGTGGAACTCTGGGTGGAAAGACTTCAAACCAAACAAAGATTAAGCTGAAAAAATAAACCCCTATCACCAAGAGAAAACAATTAGAAATCTATTAGCTCCTTCTGTTACTGAATAGGCCCTTTCTGACAGCCGTAGTATGGATGAAGTCAGGAAATAGCAGAGCGGAGAAGGAGAGAGAGAGAAACAGACTGAACCAGAGAGAGCGCAACAATAGAAGTGTGGCTGACGTGATTACAGGTGATCTCAGATGAGGAGACCGCTTGGAAAGGGGGTGATTAGGAACGAAGCGAGGCAAGTTGCCAGTGTTTGCCGGTGTAATCCAAACTTGTGCTGCTGCTGTTATCATTGCTTCACAAGCGCTAGTAGCTTCTGAAAGCAGTCTTTGCCAACCGCACCCTTTAATCTCCTCTTGATCCTTTAACTAAGCAATCCTGCAACATGTATGGAGGAAGGAGAAGGAGAGAAGTAGCTTCTTCAGGAACCCCTACCAACATGCAAGAAGGCTGCTTGAGGACAAGAGGAGTGGAAAGCTGGAGATCAGTCAGTCAGAGTTGGAAAACCACCTGAAGGAGCTCTACAGCGACCCAGCAAGACAAACCACGCTAGGACCACCAGGGTATGTTCCTCGCCCAGCCCCGCCATCGCACCTCTTCGACGCTGCTCTGCCCAAGCTCAGCGAAGCAGCAGATGTTGTTCGGAAGGCAAGAGCAGCCTCAGCCCCAGGCCCCAACGGGATACCATATAAGCTGTACAAGTACTGCCCAGGGGTCCTGAAACACTTATGGAGGCTCCTGAGGGTGGCCTGGAAGAACCAAGTCATCCCAGCAGAGTGGCAAAGAGCAGTCACTGTCTTCATCCCGAAGGAGGCGAACTCCACCACCATCAGCCAGTTCAGAAGTATTGCGCTCCTGAACGTTGAAGGCAAGATCTTCTTTGCCATCCTTGCCAAGAGGTTGACCAGCTACCTGATAAACAACGGGTACATCGACACCAGCTGCCAGAAGGCCGGAGTGCCAGGCTTCCCAGGGTGCGTGGAACACTCAGCAGTGATATGGGAGCAGATCCAGAGAGCAAAAAGAGAGAAGAGCGACCTGCATGTGGTGTGGCTAGACCTCGCCAATGCATACGGGTCAGTCCCCCACCAGCTTATCGAGTTTGCCCTGGACTTCTTCTATGTCCCCATCTGCATTCGTGCCCTGGTGTCAAGCTATTTCGCAGACCTTCAGATGTGCTGTACCCACCAAGATTTCACCACAAGCTGGCAACGACAGGAAGTTGGTATTGCCATGGGATGCTCAATCTCTCCCATCCTGTTCGTTACAGCCTTCGAAATCATCCTAATAGGGGCAAGGAAGATGGCGGGAGGGGTGAAATTACCATCAGGACAAAGGCTGCCACCGGTGAGAGGCTATATGGACGATGTCACTACCATCCTCCAGACAGCAGCATGCACAACGAGACTGCTGAAGAGGATTGACGAGCTTGTGGGCTGGGCAAGGATGAAGATCAAACCTGCGAAGTCACGTAGTCTGTCCCTAAGGAAAGGGGTCAGGAGCGACCATACCATCTTTGTCGCAGGTGGCGAGGAGATCCCGTTACTGGCTAGTCAACACGTGCGAAGCCTCGGGCGGACCTACACGGCAGACCTCTCTGACAAGCAGATGGGGGACGCAGTGAGGAAGCAGCTAGCCGACGGCTTGGCAAGGATCAGCGAGAGCCAGCTCCCTGGCAAGTACAAAGTATGGATGTACCAATTCATACTGTACCCAAGGGTGATGTGGCCGCTGAAGTTGTGCGAAGTTCCCTCATCAGTGGCAGAGAAGATGGACAGGTCAGCAAACTTGTTCATCAAGAAGTGGCTGGGACTGCCAAGATGCCTTTCAGACGTGGGGCTTTTTGGCCGGAACACACTGCAACTGCCCCTGCGATCCATCAGCCAGGGATACAGGCAGGAAAAGGCCCGGCTGGTGCTTGAGCTAAGGGATTCCACTGACCAGCTAGTAAGAGCAGCTGGCTCCCAGGTACGAACAGGGAGGAAGTGGAAAGCCCAGGAGGAGGTCGACCTGGCCATCACCAGGTTAAAACATCGGGAGGTCATTGGAAGAGTCCAGGTGGGTCGAGCAGGGCTGGGGAAAGGCGAGGCCCCCATCTTCTGGACCAAGGCCTCCAAGGAAGAAAGAAGAGCCATGGTGGTGGCAGAAGTGGCAAGGACAGAGCAAGATCGGCTACGTGTCAAAGCGGTGTCGCAAAGTCGTCAAGGAGGCTGGATGACGTGGGAAGGGGTCACAGACAGGTCCATGTCATGGTCTGACCTGTGGAAGATGCCCCAAGCCAGACTCGGCTTCCTGATCAAGTCCACTTACGACACCCTGCCTTGTCCCCGAAACCTCCACTTATGGTTTGGTGCGGAAGAAAGCTGCCCTCTGTGCAACACCATCAATGCAAGCCTCCAGCATATCCTCTCAGGCTGCAAAACAGCGTTATCTCAAGGCCGGTACAGGTGGCGGCATGACCTGGTGCTGAAAAAGCTGGCAGAGGTGGCAGAAGCATGCAGGCAACAGGCGAACAACAGATCTCCTGGCCCAGCGAGACTTCCCATCCCCTTTGCAAGAGCAGGGGAGAACCCCAAACCCACCCACCAGAGGGCAACGCCAAGACTCCTCTCACCCGGTGGTGAGTGGACCATGAGGGTCGACCTGGGGAGACAGCTCCAGTTTCCCAGGGAGATAGTGGAAACATCGCTCCGGCCAGATCTGATCTTGTGGTCAGTTCCACAGAAGACCATCCTACTGGTGGAGCTAACGGTCCCGTGGGAACAGGGGATGGAGGCTGCTAATGAACGCAAGCGTTCCAAGTACGCTGACCTGGCGGCGGAGTGTCAGGAAGCTGGCTGGAAAGCCATTACATTCCCCGTTGAAGTGGGGTGTAGGGGCTTCGTGGGCTCCTCCACAGTCCGCCTGCTTCGAGAGATTGGCTGCACGGGAGCAGGGAGCCGGAAAGCCATCAAGGAGCTGGCAGAGGAGGCGGAAAAGGGCAGCTTCTGGTTATGGCTAAGGAGGAGAGATAGAGGGTGGGGGCAGAACACCTAGGGCATCAGCAGGGGGTGGCGGGTAGTGATACCTGCCATCGCTCCACCACCAAGAGATGTACTGGGGTTAAAGGAGCGAAACATCCGTGACTGGTGGTCCCCAGCTGATGACCCGCTCCTGCCCATAGGTGTATGGGGGAGTACACTTGCAAAGAGTGCACTGGTGGAGGTGCGTCAGGCAGCAATGCCCAGCAGGTATACCAACAACCTGTATCTTCAATATCAACCTGGAGGCATCCAGTGACTACTGCGAAAGGGCAGTTGGCGTCCAGGAAAGACTGGAAGACAGCCAGGAAAGACTGGATGACCGCAGGAAAGTCTGCATCTGGGGGTGGCAGGCTAGTTACCTTACCCACCGGTCTCAAGGGACACCCTAAACAACTACAAAGAAGAGTAAAGAAAAACAACCCGAAGGCCCTCCGAGAGGCGGGGTGGAAGAAGGGCCAAACCAGACGGACTCTTTGGCAACGACTGGAACGGACACAGGCAACGATAGTAGGTTCATGAGAAGATGCAGGTGTGGATGGGAAAAGGTGACCACCTTCAGAGGGCTAAGGATTCATCAGGGAAGGAGGAAGTGTGAAGAGGGAGCCCCAAAGCAACATTGCGCTGCAGCTGCAGGTCAGACAAAAGGAACCCAGAGCCAGGTCACAAACCACAGAGCTGAGGGATCCAACGTTGCAGAGGGAACGCAGGAGGCAGAAGGAGGAGACATCGTGGTGGGCCCTGAGTCATCGGAAGGTGGCACTAATAACCACTCTAGAACACCATCAGACCCCAGAGCACCAGTACACCCATCCACCCAAGAACGAGGATCAAGGACGGAAAGGAAAGAACCAGGGCGGAGGCAGCCAGTTAAATGGCCAAAGGCGAATGAGACAGCAATTTGGCAGCAGCTGGACAAGGACCTCAGCATCATCCTCGAACACTCTTTGCGCGGACAGGTGGAGTCCAAGCTGAACAGTATTGGGGACATACTGTATGAGGAATGTAGAGGCAGGTTTGGGACACTGGCAACAAAGCAGAGCCCTGGCCCAAAGCTGAAGGGGAGGAGAGAGAGGGAGATTGAGGCACTGGTGAAGAGGCGACGTCACCTTCGAAAGCAGTGGGAGGAAGGCGAGTCCAGAAGAGAGGGAAGGCCTGAAGCCACTGTGGGAGGAGGTGAAAAAGACCATCGCCAGCCTCACGGAGGGCAGAGCGCATCCGCAGGCGCAGAAGGAGGAAGGAGAAGGAGAGAAGTAGCTTCTTCAGGAACCCCTACCAACATGCAAGAAGGCTGCTTGAGGACAAGAGGAGTGGAAAGCTGGAGATCAGTCAGTCAGAGTTGGAGAACCACCTGAAGGAGCTCTACAGCGACCCAGCAAGACAAACCACGCTAGGACCACCAGGGTATGTTCCTCGCCCAGCTCCGCCATCGCACCTCTTCGACGCTGCTCTGCCCAAGCTCAGCGAAGCAGCAGATGTTGTTCGGAAGGCAAGAGCAGCCTCAGCCCCAGGCCCCAACGGGATACCATATAAGCTGTACAAGTACTGCCCAGGGGTCCTGAAACACTTATGGAGGCTCCTGAGGGTGGCCTGGAAGAACCAAGTCATCCCAGCAGAGTGGCAAAGAGCAGTCACTGTCTTCATCCCGAAGGAGGCGAACTCCACCACCATCAGCCAGTTCAGAAGTATTGCGCTCCTGAACGTTGAAGGCAAGATCTTCTTTGCCATCCTTGCCAAGAGGTTGACCAGCTACCTGATAAACAACGGGTACATCGACACCAGCTGCCAGAAGGCCGGAGTGCCAGGCTTCCCAGGGTGCGTGGAACACTCAGCAGTGATATGGGAGCAGATCCAGAGAGCAAAAAGAGAGAAGAGCGACCTGCATGTGGTGTGGCTAGACCTCGCCAATGCATACGGGTCAGTCCCCCACCAGCTTATCGAGTTTGCCCTGGACTTCTTCTATGTCCCCATCTGCATTCGTGCCCTGGTGTCAAGCTATTTCGCAGACCTTCAGATGTGCTGTACCCACCAAGATTTCACCACAAGCTGGCAACGACAGGAAGTTGGTATTGCCATGGGATGCTCAATCTCTCCCATCCTGTTCGTTACAGCCTTCGAAATCATCCTAATAGGGGCAAGGAAGATGGCGGGAGGGGTGAAATTACCATCAGGACAAAGGCTGCCACCGGTGAGAGGCTATATGGACGATGTCACTACCATCCTCCAGACAGCAGCATGCACAACGAGACTGCTGAAGAGGATTGACGAGCTTGTGGGCTGGGCAAGGATGAAGATCAAACCTGCGAAGTCACGTAGTCTGTCCCTAAGGAAAGGGGTCAGGAGCGACCATACCATCTTTGTCGCAGGTGGCGAGGAGATCCCGTTGCTGGCTAGTCAACACGTGCGAAGCCTCGGGGCGGACCTACACGGCAGACCTCTCCGACAAGCAGATGGGGGACGCAGTGAGGAAGCAGCTAGCCGACGGCTTGGCAAGGATCAGCGAGAGCCAGCTCCCTGGCAAGTACAAAGTATGGATGTACCAATTCATACTGTACCCAAGGGTGATGTGGCCGCTGAAGTTGTGCGAAGTTCCCTCATCAGTGGCAGAGAAGATGGACAGGTCAGCAAACTTGTTCATCAAGAAGTGGCTGGGACTGCCAAGATGCCTTTCAGACGTGGGGCTTTTTGGCCGGAACACACTGCAACTGCCCCTGCGATCCATCAGCCAGGGATACAGGCAGGAAAAGGCCCGGCTGGTGCTTGAGCTAAGGGATTCCACTGACCAGCTAGTAAGAGCAGCTGGCTCCCAGGTACGAACAGGGAGGAAGTGGAAAGCCCAGGAGGAGGTCGACAAGGCCATCACCAGGTTAAAACATCGGGAGGTCATTGGAAGAGTCCAGGTGGGTCGAGCAGGGCTGGGGAAAGGCGAGGCCCCCATCTTCTGGACCAAGGCCTCCAAGGAAGAAAGAAGAGCCATGGTGGTGGCAGAAGTGGCAAGGACAGAGCAAGATCGGCTACGTGTCAAA
>JAODXP020000027.1:29192189-29224689 GCA_027497455.2 Sardinella longiceps
TTTGAATCAATAGCCAATTGAATGGTCGGCTAGCCTACTCTGAATCTTTCAAAAATCAAAAATTCACTTCCCGTTTGAGATTTGTTTAGGCACCCCCTCTAAGATGTCTTAGGATCATGTAAGGGATGTATATACCAAATTGCATGCTTTTATGAGGTTGTTTTGGTGTATTTTGAATCAATAGCCAATTGAATGGTCGGCTAGCCTACTCTGAATCTTTCAAAAATTTGCCTCCCGTTTGAGATTTGTTTAGGCAACCCTTCTAGGATGGCTTAGGATCAGCCAAGGGACGTTAATACCAAATAGCATGCTTTTAAGAGGTTGTCTTGGTGTATTTTGAATAAACAGCCAATTGAATGGTCGATTATGTTTAATTTGTCAAAAATTCACTTCCTGTTTGAATTTTTTAGGCACCCCTTCTAGGATGTCTTAGGATCACCCAAGGGACATATATACCAAATTTCATGCTTTTATGAGGTTGTCTTTGGTGTGTCTTGAATTAACAGCCAATTGAATGGTCGGCTATTTGGAATTTTTTCAAAAATTCCCTTCTTGTTTGAATTTTTTTGGGCACCCCTTCCAGGATGTCTTAGGATTACCCAAGGGACATATATACCCAATTTCATGCTTTGATGTGGCTATCTTTGGTGTATTTCGAATCAATAGCCAATTGAATAGTCGGCCATTTTGAATTTTTGCAAAAACTTACTTCCTGTTTAAAAAATTTTTGGGCACCCCTTCTAGGATATCTTAGGATCACCCAAGGGCCATATATACCAAATTTCATGCTTTGATGTGACTGTCTTTGGTGTATTTTGAATCAATAGCCAATTTAATAGTCGGCCATTTTGAATTTTTGCAAAAACTCACTTCCTGTTTGAAATTTTTTTGGGCACCCCTTCTAGGATGTCTTAGGATCACCTAAGGGACATATATACCAAATTTCATGCTTCTATCCACCGCGTAACGATTTTTCATATAACTTCCCCTACTACAGTGCTGTGGGTCACACTAGACTCCACTAGCCTAGACTAGACTAGACTGTAGACTGCACTAGAGTGGGCAGAGTGGAGTCAGCCTCACACTTATTTTATGTACAACCCACCAGCCAACCAAGCAGCCCAACCCAGCGCAGATCCGCCGCTTCTCCCCCCTCTGTCCCTACGGAGCTCATTATCCAGGCCGCCTAACGTCAGTCAGCATTTTCCCTGTCAAACCTTTAAAAGAGAGAGAGAGAGAGAGTAAAGGAGAGAGGGAAAGAGTGAGTGAGGGAGAGAGAAAGAGGAGAGAGAGAATAGACACGTGCCTAGCAACCTTACCAACGCAGTGCCACGTCACCTCAGGAGAGCAAGTGAGGGTTGGTGTCGGCCTTTTGTGCTCAACCCTATTGCTGCTTTATTGCTCTCGACAGGACAGGAGTGTGTGTGTGTGTGTGTGTGTGTGTGTGTGTGTGTGTGTGTGTGTGTGTGTGTGTGTGTGTGTGTGTGTGTGTGTGTGTGTGTGTGTGTGTGCTTGTGGGGTTCAGACTGGAAGATTTCCCAGTGTAAGGCTAACTGGCAGGAGGGGGAGCAGAGGCGGTGGCTGTGGGAGATGAGCAGAGAGGCCTCAAACAGATGGACCCCCGACCCGGCCCGCCCGCCCGGCCGCCTCTCCTCTTTTCTCCCTCTCCTCTCCTCTCCTCCATGTGCTGCTGATGCAATAACATGCGGATTGAAGAGTGAATGGGAGCTGCTGGTGTGTGCGGTGCGGTGCGGTGCGGTGCGGTGCGGTGGCGCTGGCAACCAGAGGAGATGTGGCCTGGATGAATATATTCATGGAATTACTCCCAATGCTTTCAGCACAATGGGCTGTCCTGCAGAGAATCAATCCCTCTCCCCGTCTTTCTCCCTCCCCCTGTCTCTCTTTCTCCTTCTCTTTCTCTCCCTCGCTCTTCCCCCTCACCCTGACACACACCCACACATCCTTTTTGCTCCATCTATAGTACAGCTCGCTAAATGACACTTTGACAGCAGTTTGTCACAACAATTCACCTGGCAAGAGAGGAAACATTGAGTTATTTTTATTTCCCTGCACTTTCTTCCCAACAACACCTCTTTTCTATCTCCGCTAGATCCCATATAGACCTTGTAGATGTAGATCGTATATGTTGATCATATCATGGGTATGTATGGACTTGGACCATCATGGATGATGTATGACATATATCATGTTTTTTTTCTAGCTATGGTTGTCCCTTATTGCTACATTAGTTTTCAATAAGGATGTGTGCCAAATAGAAATAGTAATACACATAGACTCATGTTTGTGGTATCTAGTATCATGGGTGTTGTGTCCGGTACTCTGGGCTTCACCGAGGCTGAATCCGCTTTGTTTAGATATTCTGTGCCTGGCCCTTCCCCTTACATAAACACACAGTGATTGCTACTTATAGAACACATGTGAAAATCCCTGCATGACTTGAAAATGTGTATGGCTACTCAGTAAACTGTTAGTGTTTCCACTAAATGATTATGTGAATATGTTTACTGGGAGACTGGGATCAGGGCATTTTAGTGCATTTGGACCTTACCTTAGAAAGTACAGTGCCAAGTGGATTTGTTTTACGTAGTCAGGAAATGAAATGACCATTAATGTTTCCTCCTTAGTAATTATGCAATTTGCCCAAATGTTCTAATGGACAGAAGAACCAAGCAGGTTTCCAGGGAAACCGTTACAACTGGGAGAACGAGAAACCTTTTCCCCTGCTTTCTGCATCCTGAATGTTGGTGGGAACATCCATTTTGAACATCCTTCACCTCAATGAGGGAATAGAAGTCTTACCAGTTTGAGTCAGACAAAAGAATGTGTACACTGGACACACTCTCACACACTGAAACATGGTACATATCTGTAGATACAGTATCTATCCAAGTTTTAAATTACAATTTAGATAAAGGTGGCATGAATTGGTGCACAGCAAAGCTATTTATTTTTGTGCTATAGCTTTTATAGTAGGGCTGTAACAATACACCCAACTCACGATTCGGTTCGTATCACGATTTTTGACCTACGCTTCGATACAACCCACGATTTTTTAAATATATCTTTTTGCTAATCGTTTATGGCTAGAATAGGTTGCAAGAGACTAATAATATGTTTTTTAAAGTTTAAAAATAATAATGATATTGTTTTGAAGATTGGAAGCACCATTGCATCATTTCATGTGGTTGTTTTCTGGACTGAAGGGTTACAGAACTTTGAAAATCACGATACTGTCCTCTTGTATCACGATACAGTATCGTGACTCTGCGTATCACGATTTCTCGATTCGATACAATATCGTTACAGCCCTATTTTATAGTGTAAAAAACATAAAAATAAAATCAATCAAAAACAAACAAGTACTTTGACTGGCTATGTAAAGAACCTCAGGTGGAGGTTACAATAGGAGGTAACCTAGAAAACTGCTAAACAAAAAAGGGTTAAACAACAGACTTTCATCCAAAAAACACCTCAATAGTGACAACTAGTATCAAATGGTTCAACAGTCAGGGTTTTCTGAAAGAAAATCAAAATAAATGGCTCTCCTAGACAATAGGGCCGGTTAAATGGTGGCCCGAGAGAGAGAGAGAGAGAGCAGAGGTCCGGGGGCCACGGGCCACACCCCCGCCTGACACACGACCCAGGAGACGCCCAAACGCCCCCTCTCCCCCGGGGGACGGACGGGAGGCCCCTCACTGCTAAATCACCATCAGCCCAATTAGGCTGTGAAATATAGCAGCTGTTTACAGGCTGCCATGTCTGAAAGCTAACGAGCAAGGTGTCACAATAGCGGCTAGCGCCTGGGTGTGCCATATTTCACAAAGCCATGCATCTGCACAAGAGACGGCGAAAAAGAGCAGAACATGATTGCCTTTAATGTTTCTAATAAATCACCTGCCTGGACTGGCGGGGAGTCCATAGGGGGTCCACATGGGTGGAGAAAACTTTAAAGTGCGGCTCTGACACGGGTGACTGAACTGCCTCATTCCCATCTAGCCTAAATAAAACAGCACAAACGCCCACATTTGTTTCACAGTTCTCAAAGAATGCGGGCCCCCTGCCGACCATACAATAACCGTACGGGAGCATTGAGGAGGGCAACACACACCAACACACACCATGCTCCGTCTGTCAGCACCAGAAAGATTAATCCCGTCTCCCTGTTGAAACTACGGGGACGAACAGGCATGAGAGAAACACAGCGCTGAAACAGAAGGCATATTTGAATGGAATCAACTCTGATACTTTCCTCTAATAATATTTACACAAAGGAAAGTGCCATTGACACACACGGTGACAGGGCGCGGTGCTAATGGTGACCCCTCCCGACCCCTGTGCCCGAGCAGACTGCACTCATTCCTGTCACACACACACAAGATGGAGGCCAGGACAGGAGAGGGGGGGGGGGGCTCCCGTGGGAGGAAGGTGTCACAGGATGTGACCTAGATATGCCAGCACACCCTGCATACTTAATGGTGTGGGTTTGATCACTAGTGCACCTCTCTCTCTTTCTCTCTCTCTCCACCCCCTCCTGCCTGCCTGCCTGTCTGTCTGTCTCCATCTCAGCCTGTCTCTCTCAAACATGCTCCCCCCTCTCTCTCTCTCTCACTCTACCTACCTACCTACCTACCTCGCTTTCATTCTCTCTCCCTCCATACCTCTCTTTTTCTCTCTCTTTCTTCTCTATCACACACACACACACACACACACACACACACACACACACACACACACACACACACACACACACTGTGGCCTCTAAAAGTCAATAGCAGCTCAAACGTAAAGACCTGGCCACAGTGGATGACAGAGAGAAGCAGTTTTATTTGTCACCAGCACTGACGGACCTGTTTGTTGTTTTAGTTTCCATGTCTGAGCAACATGCAGGCATTGGGGGGACACAGACACTTATGACAGGTATCATGCTATGGGATACAACACACGCATGCAAACTCCTACTGCACATCCACACGCACACACACACACACACACACACACAGTGACAGGTAGACACACAAAAACACACACTCACACGGACAGCACCACCAGACAGCACTGCCTACACAGTGTACAATGCATGCATGCACACACACACACACACACACACACACACACACACACACACACACACACACACACACACACACACACACACACACACACACACACACACACACACACACACACACACACAATCCCATTTTAGGCATCAAGGGAAAAGACACCTGAACCCTTGATCCGTGACATACAAACTCAGTGAATGCAGACGGAGAGACAAGAGAGCTCCTCCTGTCTGCCAGAGAGAGTCTCAAGGGCAGCACTGGGGGAGAGGGGGAGGAGGAGGAGAGGAGGAGAGGAGAGGAGGAGAAGAGGAGGAGGAGAGGAATGTGGGAAGAGACTGAAGGATAGGTGGAAGGACATGGAGATGAGCCGGCAGCAGGAGCGCTGATATTAACACTCTCTCTCCAGCTAGGGGGGAAAATCACCTTTCAGCCCACTGACTCTGCCAGAAGAGAGCAGTTGATCCAGATGATGATGACAATGATGATGATGAGGATGATGGTTTGCGTGTGTGTGTGTGTGTGTGTGTGTGTGTGTGTGTGTGTGTGTGTGTGTGTGTATGCAAGTATAAAAGAAAGACGATCAGTGACTATGCTCTGCCTCTGTTTATATTCTGACATTTCAGACCATCTGCTCATTGCTGACAGGCCAACAGTCAGACAGACAGAGAGAGAGAGAGAGAGAGAGAGAGAGAGAGAGAGAGAGAGAGAGAGAGAGAGAGAGAGAGAGAGAGAGAGAGAGAGAGAGAGATGGATAGACAGACAGACAGAGAGATGGGGGAGAGACAGACAGAGTAACATTTTCCTCATCTCAGTCTACATTGTCATTTCTGGCACAAAAGTGCTAATTCTGCGTAGCTTGTGAGAGGTGCACAATAGTAGAGGACCCTTCATAGCATTCTGCTGCTTTTTTGGCATTCTGCTCCATTTCAAAAGATTTCTCTACAAATCACGGTCTAGGCCCAAAGACAACAGACAAAAGAAACAATGAAGTTAATCTCAAGATATTTTGTCCTGTCCGCTGCTAAAATAAAAAAGATGGGCTGAATGCTACACCTAGTCAGGTAAAGACCGAAATTATGAGTTTTACTACTCATATCATCTTCAAGTAAATTACATCATTCATTCTTAATATTTCTTTAGATTGTTGACAGGTCAACCATTCAATTGTGGTTGTGATCAGGTTCTGGTGCATAAGTAAAAATGGGGTACAGTGGAGTGGGGGTGCAACAGCCCCAGTTCAGTAGCCGTGCTTTGAGAATCAAGTTCTTAGGGCAATACTGGCCCATCACATTGGTGGCCATGGCAGTGTTGTGTCTCTACTGTCTAACTGCAGTTTGTTAGGACTTATGAAACAAAAGTTGGTTCGCCATCCTCTTGTGCCAGACACAAAGAGAGAGAATTGATTCGTGTCTTTCATTAGTTCAATTTCTCTCTCCTGAGGATGATGAAAATGAATAGACTTTGTGCTCCAGCTGATCAAAAGAACTTGACATCCTCAAAAGCCTGACTACAAAGCGGAACTGAAGTCGGGGAGAGGAGTGTGCTGATCAGAAACATAATTACCACAGTGGGCTGCTGGGACGTGTGGCTGGGGGCACACACACACACACACACACACACACACACACACACACACACACACACACACACACACACACACACACACACACACAAAGCAAACTGCAGTACTGCAAAATAAGCTCAGACATTTTACACACCAGCTTCAGATTATTTCAGGTGCAGAATTGCTATGGGACTATTCATCAACTTACAAAAAATTCTTTATAAGCAAAATTGAATAGGTGTGTGTGTGTGTGTGTGTGTGTGTGTGTGTGTGTGTGTGTGTGTGTGTGTGTGTGTGTGTGTGTGTCTAGGTAAAAGGTAAATTTCCACCAGCAGAAAACAAAACATGCATGCATGAGTTTCCTGACCTTACGGAGTGTGACAGTGACACTGAACACAACAGGAGTGAGGCTGAGCGGCTTAAAGTCTGTGGCCCAGTTTGCTAGTGATCAGACCTGCTCAGATATGCACACTTCCAAGCTCGCTCCGAGGGGGCCCAATAAGCTTAGGAATCTGCTGCACCAACATGTCAGGGCACTTCAGGGATTTCAGCCACATTCCGGCCCTGTTCGATGTGTCTAGGCTGCACTGATCGTGACGGTGGATCGCGTTTCATTTTCAACAAGATTTCAGATTCAATTAAGCTCTGAACTTCCCATTCCCCTCCCCGCCGTCCTCCAGGGCCCTTGGGGCTCCAGACTCGGCACGATGCAATCTTCCCTAAATGCAATTACCACTGCCTGGTGTGACGCCTAGCCAGAGGTGCCCCATCATATTTGCATCGAGTGGCCAAAGGGGGAGGCTGGACACAGCTCTCACCCCCCCCCCCACCTCCCTATCCCTTCTGAGCCATGTAAGACTTGCACCAAGTCACGAAGTCTCCGCACATAATCGAATCTCAAGCACTCAGCCCCACCAAATCCAAAATCACAAGGCCTTAACACGCACTCGCTGCCCCCACATACAGTAGCTAACATTAATACTAGCATCCATAGTAGAATAGACCAGCACCAATATCAGTAGGAACAACAAAGACAACGGTAATGGCATTAAAAAAGCCAGCCAGTGATATTTGCAGGTCCTGTTTGCCCTGGTGCTCCTCCATTATCACTCTGTGTGGGGCTGGGGAGGCAGGGGGGGGAGCGGCCGGCGGGCGGGCGGGCGGGAGGGCTCCCATGGTGCACTGGGGCTGGGCTGATTGGCAGGGGGATAATGGGATGGCTCACATGGCCGACACTCTCTGCTCCGACTGCTCGCCCCCACGAGTGCCCTCTCCCTCACGCCCACTGATCAATGGCTCCCGCACCCCTGGGAGAAGGAGGAGGGCTATTTTTAAAGGCCGGTCAGGAGGAAAAGGAGGCAGAGAGAGAGAGAGAGAGAGAGAGAGAGAGAGAGAGAGAGAGAGAGAGAGAGAGAGAGAGAGAGAGAGAGAGAGAGAGGGGAGAAATTGTGTTTGCACAAGGCTAAACTCTCTATTGTTTGCTTTTATTTGGATTATTTCATCATGACATGAACCACTCAAACATAGCAGATAGACCTGCTGAAATATTGTAGGCCATGTTTGGTTTGACTTTTGATGGCATTTAGCACGTCTGTCATTATGTCCAGGTGAGAAGCAGCACTTCTGAATGATGGGTGCCCCACATATGTTTGAAGAGGACATCAAAACAGCTTTAAAAAACACATGAATCAGAAGCTATTCAGATTTGCTGTTGCTTTAATGTTGCATGCATTATGTGCAAACACAACACTGTTGTTAGCGCTTGCACATTACCTAAAGCCATTGTTGCCTGTCAGTATGAATGCTATGGTTAACTGCAGTGTGTGAAAGTGAACGAGTGTGTTCATTTATCTCTGTATGTGTGTGTGTGTGTGTGTGTGTGTGTGTGTGTGTGTGTGGAAAGCAAACCCTAGCATGCGATATAGCGTGCTAGTGAAGACGGAGCTGCATCTTCCTCCACATGTGCTGCAGGGCTCTCCCACTGAATGGGAAGCTCTTGTTCACATGGAATGCTGGCAGTGGGATTATATAAAGAACCCGGCGCTACGCACACATGAACTTAGCATATGCATGCTCACCCGTTGCCTCCATCAAGCGCAGTCAGGTCATGCACGCGACGCAACCTAACGCAACTCCGCCGTGGCTAAAAATAAGATGGGAGTGCGAGATGAAAGGCGTTCGTGTTCATCCTCTTTCACCCATAGCCTCCTCTCTTCTCCTCTCGTCACTCACTCTCTCCTTTGTCTCTCCATCCCCCTCAGGCACTTGGGAGGCCCAGTGGGAGGATCTGTCTTTCCTAGGCTGGCAGTCGGAGGACAGTGTGGCGTGTGCCAGCCATCAGACTGGTATGGGGGGGTTGGGGGGGGGTTCATGTAGGAGAATGAGAGGGACATGGCTAGAAGGGCAGGCTTTGGCAAGGACAAGAGGGCCATTTGGCCTAAAGAGGCCTCTCTTGAGCAGAGGACTGGAATGTGTGTGTGTGTGTGTGTGTGTGTGTGTGTGTGTGTGTGTGTGTGTGTGTGTGTGTGTGTGTGTGTGTGTCTAGTATGTGTGTTTGAGAGTATGTAATTGTGTGGAGGACTGGGGGTGTGGTGCAGTAGGTGATTTGTCCCTGGAAGGCCTATGTGATTTCAAGGCAATGTGATCAATGTTGGGGAAAAATGTCCCCACCCCATCCCCCAACTGAATACACACACACACACACACACACACACACACACACACACACACACACACACACATACACACGCAATCACACACACAAACTCCTTTCTCTCTTCTTTAATGTGGCCCAGTTCACTCGGTTGCATCCAGTTATTCCATCACTAGCCCAATGAGGCAGGCAGGCCACTGACCCACCCCCTTAAAGTCCACTACTAAACAGCCACGAGCAGCCCCACCCCCTTATAGTTCACTACTAGAACAGCCCCACCCCCTTACAGTCCACTACTAGAACAGCCCCACCCCCTTACAGTCCACTACTAGAACAGCCCCAACCCCTTACAGTCCACTACTAGAACAGCCCCACCCCCTTCTGGTCAGGCCCAACAAATGGCTGCATGGCTCTCTCGCACACACACTCTCACATAGAGAAACAAACAAAATCACAAACACTCTCTCATATACACACGCGCATGCACACATACTAAACCTGGCTATTTGTCACAATTCACACCATCCGTGATCTGATATTTTTTTGCCAGTGGGTGTTTTTCTTATTGGTCCATATTTCACTTTCTCCATCTCCATCTCCATCCTCCCCCATTGCTAAGCCACAGCACTGGGCTACAGTGGTACAGTACAGCACTGTGGAGCAGCGCACTGAGGCTATCCACTACTTTCATTTGCACCTCTCCCAGAGAGAGCCAGTGAGGGCACGCCAATGCCACTCTCTCTCTCTCTCTCTCTCTTTCCTCCTCTTTTCTCTAGGCCTTCTTACACTACCTCATAATGCTCTGTCCATCATTTTCCCATCATTCTGTCATTCTCATCAGCTCTGTGTGTGCGTGTGTGTGTGTGTGTGTGTGTGTGTGTGTGTGTGTGTGTGTGTGTGTGTGTGTGTGTGTGTGATAAGTGTTTGTTCTAGTATTCACAGACAATCATGCAAGAGCACTGGCCTCTCTGGAGCACACACTGAATCTCAGCATACAGTAGTCATGTGGTGCAGACAGCACTCAAGCCCAACAGGCATTCTCCACAGTTAGTAATCTACACAGCCAAACACGGGCAGAGAGCATCTACGATACTTCATTAGGGATACCATAGAAGGGGTAATGTATTGCCAGCAGAAAAAAAATATTTACTTACAGAGTGAAGAGATAGGACATTATATTATCCCAATTATTAGACAGTTATTTTCCAAAATGGCAGACAACTTCACAAAAAATGTCTTTTGAATTTAATCTGTTACCATTTTGTGGTATAAAAAAAATAGCTTGAAACACAGCTTGAACTAGAAACATTCTTTTGAATGCAACTGATCACCTTTGACTTTCAACAAAGTTCTTTTGTTATACGTGAATGAACTCTACTTGCGGGATGATGTACAGACGTGTATTTGAAGCCAAAAACATGTTGCCATTGACAGCGGTCATTGTACTTTTGCAGCGTTCATAACGATAACGGACATGGGAACAATAGGAAATCCCATTTAATAGTAAATGGAGCCTCCCATTCTTGTCATTCTTGGGTGCCTTTATAATAATGGACAATATAAATATGAATCTTATTGCACGCTAAAAGTCAAGGATGAAGAAACATTTGAAGAGTTCAGATGCAAAACCCCCTAAACACCATTTTTGTGAAAACTGAGTTAATGATATTGTGTGAATCCTGTATAAATCTAGAATATGTAAATGAATTGTTTTTGTGAAAAAAATAAAATAAAACCTGCTCCCCGCCGTGTCTAAAATATCTGTTTACAATCAAAACACTGTAAACACCTGATAAAAAATGGCCTTTTTCTCAAAAAGTGGTCAAGTGGAGTTAGGGGGTTTTGCATCTGAACTCTTCGTTTATTTTAAATTTTACAGTTCATCAATGTTCCCAATGCTATTTATTTGTGTGGCATTGTTGAGATGGCCAGAGTGATAATTCTGCAATAATTCATGCTTGAATTTGACATTCTCCTCCTCAGCCTATGGTTTTGAATGAGCGAGCAGTTAGTGTGTTCTTCACAGGGGGCTCAGCCCAGCATGCAGATGAGCAGAGAAGACGTATGCCAAACTCACTCTCCCAAACCTCCACTGGGAAACAAGGTCTGTCTCTCCCACGCCCTGCCCATGCATATGGCTGTGTGTGTGTGTGTGTGTGTGTGTGTGTGTGTGTGTGCACAGAAGCAGAGAGTGTGTGAGTGTGAGTGTAAATGAGTGATGAGGATGCTGAGTCCATACTGATGAGGATGCTGCAAACTGCACAAATGAGGAGGTTCAGGTAGTGCAGAGTTGCTATGTAATGTATGCATGTGTATGTGTATGTGAGTGTGTGTGTGTGTGTGTGTGTGTGTGTGTGTGTGTGTGTGTGTGTGTGTGTGTGTGTTACATGTATATGGTTTGGACTGAGTGTGTGGCTGGTGGATTGTGTTCATACTGGCAGGGCCCTTATGGCCAGTCATCAGTAGGTGGGCTGGCAGTATGTGGTGCTGCAAGAGTATGTGTGTGTGTGTGTGTGTGTGTGTGTGTGTGTGTGTGTGTGTGTGTGTGTGTGTGTGTGTGTGTTGGTCATGGCAGTTTGGAGTATGAATGTGTGTGTGTGATGGTAATGGCAGTGTGTGTAGTGCTGCTAGTGTGTGTGTGTGTGTGTGTGTGTGTGTGTGTGTGTGTGTGTGTGTGTGTGTGTGTGTGTGTGATGGCCATGACAGTGTGTAAGCTGCTGCCAGGGTGCGGGTGTGTGTGATGGCCATGACCGTAGAATGTGAGTGTGTGTGTGTGTGTGTGTGTGTGTGTGTGTGTGTGTGTGTGTGTGTGTGTGTGATGGCCATGACCGTAGAATGTGAGTGTGTGTGTGTGTGTGTGTGTGTGTGTGTGTGTGTGTGTGTGTGTGTGTCTGTGTGTGTGTGTGTGTATGTGTGATGTATGTGTGTGTGTGTGTGTGTGTGTGTGTGTGTGTGTGTGTGTGTGTGTGTGTGTGTGTGGTGCTGCTGGAGCTGAGGGGGCTCTCAGGGGTCTGCTGTGTGTAATGAGTGTGAAAGGGAACATCACCACGACAGCAGCTCCACACACCTCCAGTGGGAGTCAAGCCTGCCTCCACTTTACAGCTTAATGAACATTCACACACACACACACACACACACACACACACACACACACACACACACACACACACACACACACACACACACACACACACACACACACACACACACACAACACACACACACACACACACACACACAGACACACACACACACACACACACACACACAGACACACACACACACACACACACACAGACACACACACACACACACACTCAATTTCGCTAGCCCACCTCAACCACATTTAGCCATTTTTTTTTCTGTGCTTCACAAAGAGGAAAGAGGAAATGAGTAGCAGAGAGTGTCCAGAAGGCGGCTAGGCTAGCAGATGTACAGTAAGTGAGCACCGAGCAGGCCAAACAGACAGACTAGGCTACTGCTATGCTAGCTAGAGTAGAGGATGGCAGCAGGGCAGCCAGGCCCCTCTCTCTCACCTGAGCCGTGTGCTAAGTGCTAATGAAGACAGATGATTTGCTGGGGTGAGGCTCCAGCTCCAGCGGCCCTAGAGGTGCCCTCTGGCAGTGAGGATAACAATGGCTAACACTAGCACACGCCTGCACTCCCACTACCACACTCACTCAATGCTAGTCAATGCACAGCTCTGTGTTTGAGTGTGTCCACCAGCGCCTGGGAGGAAATGTGTGTGTGTCTTTCAGTCTGTACACTGAGAGAGTGAAGGTGTGTGTGTTTGAGCTCATACGCTGAGAGTGAATGTGTGTGTGCCTCCTGTGCTATGTATCTTAGCACCTGTTTGCATGGCAGTGAGCTTGATTAGCGAGAGAGACACATCTCTCCCTTTGTGTGGGGAGGAGGTGGATTGTTAAGGCTGCCTTGGCTCAGCGGGGTGTAGAGAACCATCAAAATACGAAATGGCAGAGAGATAAGCGACCTCAGAGTTTCTGCAACATGACCTGGAAACACTTGTCATCTTTATTGTTCATTATGGCGCCACGCTCCACGATACGCTTGCTAATCCCATTACGCTAATCCAAAGCAAAACAACTTAGCATGCGATAAGAGCCACGCAAACGTGGCCTAATTTATGCAGGATTCAAATGAACACCAAATCAAAATAATTAATGGAGGTTTCTGTTTAATTAGCCTGACGGCAGCAGCAACCCGAGCTAAGCCCTTCAAAAGTGCAGCTGGACCCCCTGCTAGTGCGGACCCCTGGGGAGAGAAGACCTGCACTTCCCGACCCTCCTGCTACCCCACTGCAAGAAAGAGAGGGAACAAAAGCATGGATGACGAGCTCTGCCGTTCCACATGACAGTTGCCTAGTAGCATGCTCCCATTTATAGCTTTTAGCGAGCGAGAGGACTGATTGCCATACATGGCAATGGAGAAATACAGCCTCAACATTGGTTTCCATTAGGACTCAAGCTCATGACGCTCCAGTCTCTTTCAGTCACATGATTCATCCAAAAAGCCTCCTGTATCCCGCTTCATTGGGAACACACAAATAGGTTGTTTACAGAATTCACATTTGACCAGCACACACTCCTTTCTCTTCTCTCCCCTGCTCTGACACTGGGGCAGGTTGAGAGGTGTTGCTGTTTGTTCCACACCAGTATACTCAGGGTTGGGGGAGAACACTGATTAGCCACTGACCCCCGAGCAGAATAGAAGAATAAAACACACACACACTCTACCTGCTCCTGCAACAGGTGAGCAGAAAATGCCCAGGTTCTAGGCAGTTGTGTGTGTGTTTGGGGGGGGGGAGAAATAATGTGGAGTGGGGCTAGCCACATCCCATGAATAATACATGTTCCCTTATTAAAAATAATCAGTGGAGAGAGAGAGAGAGAGAGAGAGAGAGAGAGAGAGAGAGAGAGAGAGAGAGAGAGAGAGAGAGAGAGAGAGAGGATGCTCACACACGGGTTCAAGGTGAAGGTCAGCCATTAGTACTTAAATGAGACTGAAAACAGGGTTCCCCTCAGCTGCCTGAATTTATTAAACTGGCATGAGAGAGAGAGAGAGAGAGAGAGAGAGAGAGAGAGAGAGAGAGAGAGAGAGAGAGAGAGAGAGAGAGAGAGAGAAATAAAAGGAACAAGAAAAAGAAAAAGAGAGTCTTCTAACCTGAACATATCTCCCAGGCCCTTCAGCATGCCTTTCTTGGCTTTGTTCTTGTCCTTCTCCTTGTCTCGCTCTTGCTTCTTCTTCTCTTTCCCACCTTTCTCTTTCTTCTTGTCTTCTTTCGGACGGCTTCCGTTCACCTGCCGGGAGTCGGGGTTCGCCGGGCCAAAGCCAGGTGGAAAGGCGAGGTCTGTTGCCGTGGAGACCGAGTCGCGGCCTGAGCGTGAGCTCTCCTCTGTGTCCTCCTCCACTGTCACAAACAAACAGCAGAGCAGCACAGAGAGTCAAGCAATTTCACAGTGAATTAATCAGCCCACTGGGAGCCGTCTGAAAACATCAGCCCTGTGCTGATCAGTCATTGGGACGGCTGCTGCTGCAATGAGGCCTTTCTCATGCTAATCCAGGCCTGGCCAGTGGAGACTCTACAGTCTGTGGACGGTATCTCCTGCTAGACAAGGAAGCACAGTACAGCCCAGTCCTGCCATCCTGACAGAACAGCTACAACATGACAGAGAAGAAGTGTGTCTGCTTTATCTCACCATCAGCAGCACACAGCTCTGCCATGATTCATGAGAGAGAGAGAGAGAGAGAGAGAGAGAGAGAGAGAGAGAGAGAGAGAGAGAGAGAGAGAGAGAGAGAGAGAATGTGTGCTCATGCAGGGTTGAAAATATAGTTAAGGAGAGAGAGAAATAAAAGAGGGAAAAGCCCATATAATACTATGGCCCCGTCCCATTACTCCCCCTTAAATCTTCCACTCGTTTTTAAGTTCCCTAAACATTAAATTCCCCTCGCCAAGGGAAGTGGAATATTTCCCTAATAAATGGGACACCAGTTTAGTGAATATTGCGAACGTGCCCACTCACTTACGTCACACGCAGCTGGCTGCGATAACAACTTTTGCTGCTTCGCCGTTAGCTGGAGCTTCACAAGTTTCTCCGTCATATACTTACCACGGATATAATTGAAACCTGAATAAGCGCCGGATAATTGTGTTCAAGTGAACACCGCGATACACATTCAAAATACTAACAAAACAACCCAGATAAGAAGTAAGGTTAGATGGGTGCAAACTAGGGTTAGGGGAAAAATCTAGGGTTAGGGGAGGTATTGGGACGGGGCTTATATGTGTCCCTAGCCCAGTCCTCCCCTACAGTACTGTTAGGCCAGCTGTGCTGTGGGTGAGAAGCGAAGCACACAGGCTGCTGTGTCAGCACACACCGAGTCTGAGAGCCACTAACCCATCTCCAGCCACGCAAGGTGACCAAATTAGAGCCTCTAATGAAGGCTTCCTTTCATGTCTATTCTCAGAGCAAAGATGAGCAAGGCTCTGCTGAGGATGACTGCTTTACTTAGACACATAATTATTGTCTAGCGTTTTTGGCTGCATGTGATGCAATTTGTGATCAGGAAATATTTTAAGCTTCTCCCTTCAGACTTTGAAGATTTCCTTCTTTGAACTATCCCAAGCCACAGAAAGATACACAGAACGACAGAGAGAGAGAGAGAGAGAGAGAGAGAGAGAGAGAGAGAGAGAGAGAGAGAGAGAGAGAGAGAGAGAGAGAGGGGGCTGGAGGAGGGGGGATCGTGGGAGGCTTGAGTTAATATCCTTGTTTGATTTATTCATTGTGCTGTGAGGATGTTTGCTTTGAAGAAAGAGTTCTGGGTCTCCTGACAGTTTCATCTGAGCCTGATCATTAATTGCATCACACTGAAAAAAATGGTCCCCCCAGTGATCCAAGTATAGATTTAACTTTAACATGCCCAATGAATGCCAGTGCTTTAACTAAGTAAGACAGTACTAAATATGTTTCCTCCTATTTCAATATGTGCTCTGAAAAATAGGTCTTTACATAAAAATGTTTTTTTTTTTTTTTTTTTTAATGTCCCTGAGAATATCTGTTCCAGTTGTACTTGCCCCTTAATGAGCAAAACATATTGAGATCATAATTCAAATGCAAATAACTTACTTACTATGAATAAGCAATAATTAGGAGTCTATATTGGAGACATTCTAGGTAATGGTCTATTATCAGTAGAAAAAGCTCATGCAGAATAAGGCATTAGATGACTCGTAGTGACTAACCAATGGCTAGTATATTATTATTTGTATGGCAAAGAGCTGCTAGTTAATGGCGGCTGTGTTAGCGTAGCCTCTAATGCAGGGCTAATGTGCAGGGGAAGTGGGTGGAAACTGAAGAGGCCACAGAAAGCAGAGGCTCCAGTAATGGTGGCTGGTGATGGGGAGTGGAGGTCCAGTAGATGGCTCTGAGATTAGACATCATTAATGCTGCAAATGCTACTTCCTCACAGCAGCCATTTGAGAAGACTAAGAAAGGCTAAGAGTGAGGTAAATAGGAGGCCATGTTGGCATTTCTGGTGCTGTGCGATGGGAAATAATAGTGTGGGAAAGGGCGGGGGGGGGGGGGGGAAGGTTCTCATTTCAGAGATGAGTAGGGGATTTGTTTTCTTCCACTGCCTTGGCATTGCAGTTATCAGCACATTCTTTTCGGTGGCTATCTCAGAGGGGAAATTACTGAAATGAAATCTCACAGTGGAACCATATACGACAAGAATGGCAAGCGCATTTATGGCCTAAACCTATTCAATTATCCCCTCTCTCACTCTTCCTTCTTCTCCCTTTCTTTCACACCTTTTGTTGCTGCACCCTGCCGACTCTCATCTGTTCCTGTCCTGCATGGGCAGCTTATTGCCAGGCTAAGTGCAGAGGCGGAGCGGCCCGTCGCAGCAACAAAGCTGCAGCAGCAATTAAAGCCTCTTCCCTGAGATTAGACAACAGCACTCATTTCTGCAGCTCCTAATGATGCCGTCTCAGATAACCCACCAGAGATGGGAATCAGGATGCCTCCTGGGGAGAATCTAACGCTCTCTCTCTGTGTGTGTGTGTGTGTGTGTGTGTGTGTGTGTGTGTGTGTGTGTACACACAATGCTTCCTTGTACATTTGCTTTGATCATACACTCACAAAGAGAGGCACGGACAGAGAAATATGAAAACAAAGTGCTGTGAGCCCATAGAGGAGGCAGCATGAAGGCAAAAGGTTTGACTGAAGGCTCACCACTCATTAGCCATACACTAGAGAAGAGAGGGCTGAGCAGGACAGCAGGAAAAAAAAACAAATAAACAAACAAACGACACAGCAGCCCAACTGAAAATCACATCATAGAGATACAAAAGGAAAGATCAAGTGAAAAGCCTATAAGGATCAGGTAAGGTTTCTTTCAGAGTGTACTGTGAGTTACTGAGTATTTCTAGATAAAAAAATAAGGAGAATTAGGCTAATTAAAATGATCACAGCTTTCCTCCAGAAAGGAGTCAATGTTTTGACACCCCACTCCAAGCCTGTCATTTCTCCATCTCTAGCCTGACAGACACAAGTATTCATCTCCCTGTGCGGATGAGTGGGACCCGTGCCAGATTGGTGCAACTGCACACCTTTTAAGTACCACTGATGAGAGATGAGGATGGGAGAGGGGCGACAGAAAAGGAGAGCATGATGGTGATGGGTGTCATTCCAAATGGAGAACACTGGGAGACACACCATGAAGCCATTTGCTCACTAGGATATCTTGCAGCAACACATTTTTCCCTGGGTAATTCCAAATTCACAATTTATGTAAATAAAAGTCTCGGGTCGGATTTAGAAAAAAAAAGGAGTGCCGCTTATCTGTCAACTTTGACTATTAACCTCAGTGACAGCCTCGTTCTGGTTCTTTTATCTAAATTGAAAAACAGAGTTATTTGAATATCAGAGGGGAGAGGATGCAATATACCTCTGCCGGGAAATCAGCTGCTATTTCCATTACTCATCCATAGATAACACGGTATTTAGCACAGCCCTGACAGAGGTTGTGGGAGCAAAATGATTTGGGTAATTTTTTTAAAATCTCTTTCAACACAATCTAGTCAGAATAGGGAAACGGTGATTGCTTTGTGTGGCGTGTCAGTACTCATACTTGTGACAGGAATGTCATATTTTGTCTGTGGCGTAGTGTAATAGCATGCAGACTTGTGTATACTCTGAGCTATGAGGGGAGTAATGATGGCCATACCCTCAGAGCTAAGTAGGGATAGCATAGAAATCAAGATGTGCCCTAGATGCAGAACATACATGTAGTTTTGCTATGCAGGTATGTCTAGAGATGAGCCATGGGGCCCAAGAAGCTGGTCTCCCAAGTTTGGACAGACCAATCTCATCACTCTATCATTGTTGAGAGGCATTGAGTATACCCTAGTACGATATTGTCAGGCTATCAGAGGCAGGTTAAAGGACCACTCACTCCACCCCTTGGATTGAACCTGGTCTATCGGTTGTAGTCAGTTATTCAAAAAAAAAAAAAAAAAAGAAACAAAAAGAAAAATCATGCACTCTTCTTTTGCTAATAGCTTCACCAGATTTCAAGGACACACAAATATGTCAGGGGACTACCGTATGTGAGGACGAAATGCTTAACATGCAGAACATACATGTAGTTTTGCTATGCAGGTATGTCTAGAGATGAGCCATGGGGCCCAAGAAGCTGGTCTCCTGAGTGTACCCTAGCACAATATTGTCAGGCTATCAGAGGTATTGTAGGTTAAAGGACCACTCACTCCACCCCTTGGATTGAGCCTGGTCTATCGGTTGTAGTCAGTTATTCGAAAATATTTATTATTTTGCTAATAGCTTCACCAGATTTCAAGGACACACAAATATGTCAGGGGACTACTGTATGTGAGGACGAAATGCTTACAGTCTGTTGGTACTGTATTAATAACCAGAACCAAATTGTTTGGGGGGAGGGAAGCGAAGAAACGTGTGAAACAAACAACAACAACATTGTAGAACTTTCTAGAAACTCTATCCGTAAATGCATAGCAGTAACAGTAAGATTGATTGGGTATTTGCTCCCTCTTGTCATTCCCACCCTGCTTTTTTTCTATTTAAAGGCAATCCTGACCTACATACAGATAATGGTGGCTCATGCAAGCGTGGATTCCTCTGGAGTATTATGCTCTGATCTACTGTAACAACCAGGCCCAAACTCACAGGAAATACAATAAACTGGCATACAGTAAACTAGATGATAATGCAATAGCAGAAGCAGAACTATATCTTGTGTTGTTGTTTTCCTCCCTCCCTCCCTTATGTGTATTGATAAATGGCTTGTACAACAAGATAATAAGATATACCACCAACTGCTCCAGGACCAAACTATATTGTATGATTTATGTGGCCAAACAAGTGAGAGATATGCCCTGACTCCCTCAGCTTTAAAATCAAATTGGATATCTTGTAATCACACTAATTGAATTGAGGTGCATATAAGACCATCTCACTGTGTGTGTGTGTGTGTGTGTGTGTGTGTGTGTGTGTGTGTGTGTGTGTATGTGTGCTTATGGATAGTTGTATGTGCACTTACAAGTTTCCATGCCTTCATCGTCTTCCTCAGTGGCGGTGGTGGTCATGCCGGGGCGATCATAGGATTTGTCGATGGCGGCACGGAAGCTCTCATTGCAGCCCCTCCCCCTGATAATCCGGGGGCGGGGCCTGTGAAAGGGGATGTCTCCGTTAAGCGTCACCTCAGCAACTGCAGTCTGAAGGCTTTCAAGGGAGCTGGATTTCTTCAGGCCGAGAGATGGGCCCACATCTCGAGTTGGGGAACCTACAGAGTCAAGAGAATAGCAAATCATCATACAAAATATTGATCAACACATGTCAATACCTCCCATTCAGCTCATTAATTGGTACACCTACATTATACTCACTATAGTCCACTCACTAGACTACATCCACAAGCCTGGCTTACTGGAACCCCCTTTGTGATGCATCAGTCATCAACAATAAGCCCCGCCTCACAGACACTCCCTATACTATATACCGTTTACCATTCATTTCTACATCTTTCTACTCTTCATCGATCCACAATCAATGTATTCACAAATGCAAAACCAAAACAATCCTAAAACTCTAGTTTGTCCTCTCTCCACAGCAGTAATAAAACGTTCCTTGCATCCCTGTGAGACGGTACACTATAAGCTGAAACTTTGCATTTGAAGATGCTTAGCGAAAACATACTCTTCTGAAAAAGACCTTCTTTGAAAGAGAGGCTGGTTAGAATCACTGCAGCCTACATCAACACAGTCTCCTCAGTGCAATGAAAGGCCTTGTCATCTACAGTCAATCACTGCAACTTACTGTGAGCACCATGACATCATAGATATGATATCTCCCAATCAGCCTTTCAGCAGGTTGCTCAACTGCTTTCAGATCAATACTTATGTTTGACTCTAGTGGCACATCTCTAATGAATGTGAAAATTAAGTCCACTTCCAGTTGTAATGAACAGTAAATATTCACAGTCCTAAGCTGGTCTTGTAGAAGTGGGTAAGGAAAGGAGTCCAGCACTGTACGGCTCTGTTGACCCGTTCTCTTCTTTAGACTGTAGGCCTGTTCAAGGGATAAGTTCATATCTAAGACAAAAGCTCTCAGATTAATGACACCAGAAATAAACAGTGAGGCACAAAGAGAGGAAGACAAATAAGTCAAGTGGAGCACATGAGTTGGGGGTATGCGTTTGAAGTGTGTCTTTGACAGCAAAATGGAAGGAAAAACAAGGAGGGAGCAATCCACAATAGAAATGAAATATGCATGGAACCCTGCCAGTGAAATGAGGAACTAATCTAATTAATGATTACATAAAATGACGAATGTGTTCTTTAAAGTTCCCTCACATTTAAAGGTGGCCTTTTGTGAGAATTAATAGTCAGGGAGACATGAAGCCTTCTAGCTGTCAATTTTCAAAATAATCTGATGACATTTCACGCCATATGGACATGCCGTATGGACATGTCCTCCATAGCATACAGTCAGGTTTCTATGGTAACATTCCCATAATGTTATTGTAAAGAAAGCTGTGGATACTCCAATTGGAAATCTGTTAGCTGTCAAAATTCAGACTGACTGATTTTCTTTAAATGCTTCAAGCAATTTGTAGGTGTGTATTGGAATTTTATTTTGTTGAAGGATGAATTTGGACTGTGCTGTTTACATGGTGTATGCTATTCTTCCTTCCTCAGAGTCCCTTGAAATCTGTACAAATTTTACCACCACTGAAGCAACATAATATTGTAAAACTTTGATTCATGACATTAAAAACAGTTCTTGCATCTTTTCATTCATTCTGTACCTAATAAGTGAGATATGTCTGTCTGCATCTTATGACTTTTTAAATTAAATCAAAGTTTGAAGAATGTATTCAGCATTTCAGATAAAATCATTCATTATAACTCTAACCAGGACTTCATGTCTTCCTCCTTTGCAATGTTTCCTTGGAAACATCCAAGAGAATCCAAACTTTTGAGTGGTAGCATGTCAAATATGACAAAAATGTTTGAAAAACATTTGGCAAATGGGCACCACTGCCAGATAACTACTGTGGTATTTGAAACTCATAAGAAGAGAATAACATACAGTACAGGGACGTGATGGACAGCGGCTTATAATGATGGAATTCAGCAGAAAATAACATCATCCTCTGAAATGATCCAAGTTAGAATACAGAAATGCAGCACATACACTACATATTGCTCCCTATTATTTCCCCCTTTTTCTTTTTGACACAATGGATCACACTCAGGCAGGCTAATGTAATTAACATGCAAATGATACATAAACAAACAGTGTAGGACTGACAGAACGCCACCATTGCGAGGCCTCGGCAGGAAGGCAGACAGGGTTGCCGACAGTGTTTGTTTGCCAGAGAGTGATTGTGTCATTACCCTTCATAGCAGGCAAGCTAACGCTAACACCAGCTCTGCTAGTAAACAGCCGCTAATCGGGCCGGTGCTGTGCAGATACCAGGCTTTGCTCCATGTTAATTCATTCCGCTCTTTCTCCTGTGCATGTCATGCTCTGCTCAGAGAGCACAGGTGGAGTATGCAGTCTGAATCTGCACTGATGTCTGTCAGCTATCTGTGTTTCTCTTGTGTGCTTCTCTTCAAACATCCCTCTAGTGTTTCACTTGTTAGAGTGGAACATTTGAATTGTCAAATGAAAATGACTCCTGAAAATCATCTTCTCTGATATGAAGAATTAATATTTAGTTTGAGTTATCACTTTAGGGGCCATATGAAGAGCTCTAGACTTTTCCAAAACACTAAGGCTCCATTTTCAAAAATATACAAACTATATTTTTTGCGCTTCTTCATTCATAACAAAATCACAGTGTTGTTGTTTTAACTGGGTAAGGATGTATCGGGGAGCATTAAATCAACTGGAAATGTCCCAATGTTAACTGAAAATCAATCAGATTTGTAAAAATGAAATGGCTTTTATTGCGTTTAAGAAAATAGCTCTTCATAGGTCATCTGGCTATGCTTTGTGTAAACACATCTTTTTCCACCTTTTTTTCCAACCCTAGCAAATTCACCCACATTTACTCTGATTCAATTTAGCCATTTCTCTTGGTATTGTCCAGTTTTTCATCTTTCCTTTTCACAGTTCTCTTTCTCTCTCTCTTTTCCCCATCTGTTCTTCTTATGAGGTGGGCCTGGCCAATTGGAGCTCGTGCTCATCCAACTATGGCGGCCTTGACGTGTTTTGCGAGGGCTAAATGGACCGTGGGCCATAACGGTGAGGCACACAGTGGAACTCTGGGTGGAAAGACTTCAAACCAAACAAAGATTAAGCTGAAAAAATAAACCCCTATCACCAAGAGAAAACAATTAGAAATCTATTAGCTCCTTCTGTTACTGAATAGGCCCTTTCTGACAGCCGTAGTATGGATGAAGTCAGGAAATAGCAGAGCGGAGAAGGAGAGAGAGAAACAGACTGAACCAGAGAGAGCGCAACAATAGAAGTGTGGCTGACGTGATTACAGGTGATCTCAGATGAGGAGACCGCTTGGAAAGGGGGTGATTAGGAACGAAGCGAGGCAAGTTGCCAGTGTTTGCCGGTGTAATCCAAACTTGTGCTGCTGCTGTTATCATTGCTTCACAAGCGCTAGTAGCTTCTGAAAGCAGTCTTTGCCAACCGCACCCTTTAATCTCCTCTTGATCCTTTAACTAAGCAATCCTGCAACATGTATGGGTGTGATTAGCCCAAATGGTGCCAAAAACAAACTCTCTGGAATCAAAGCTGCCATGGGCTCTGCCCAGTCTTTGGGTGCCTGTGGGATTGCAGCTCCACCTATTAAATGCAGGTACATGACGGGATCCCTCTGTGCATCTCTCTGTGGCTGGCTGCTCTGTCTCCATAAAGAAAGACAATAGCAAAACTGGCTATATGCCCTAAATGACAGACAGCAGAGATGTATGAAGTCATTATTGGCTGAAGGTGTCTTGAAAGTTAGGAGAGGGATAAAATTTGAAGTTTAATGCCCCACTGTTTGTCAGTATTTGGTTTCCAGCTTGAGTAAAAACTCCAGG
The DNA here is from genome assembly GCA_027497455.2 of Sardinella longiceps. NCBI lineage: Eukaryota > Metazoa > Chordata > Actinopteri > Clupeiformes > Clupeidae > Sardinella > Sardinella longiceps. Next base: position 29,216,093 of record JAODXP020000027.1, read on the forward strand.
TGAACACAGCTTACCATATTAAAAGTCTGATGCACTGAGCACAGGAACATCGGGTCCATAAAAGCAGCCTTTGTTTGAAGAGCACTTGTGCTGCCTCTCCTATGAAGGTCTCCATTTTCAACCATTATTCCCTTGCAATGTCCCCTGAATGAGCTATAAACAGCCCTACAATTTTCTTAGAGAAATGTAGAGCTGAACATCTCTGATTACTGGTTTCATTTGTCTAAAACTAATAGACATTTTTCCCTCTCCTCAGAGCACCTGAGGATAAGTGAAGAGAAGGCAACTTCAGATTAAATTTCCTCTGAGACCCTGTATTCCATGAAGGACAAGAGATGCAAGGCATTGAAACAGATTTTTTGATGGTCATCCAAGACAAAACCTCTCCAGCTGTAGCAACATCACCCCCTCAGGCCTGCAAAGCGGAAGCAATCACACTACTTTTTCCAAGTACTAATTCCATGCAAATATGACGCTTCTTAAAGCTTACAAGAAAACTGGAAAACTCATGCATCAGGAATACTATGGATGCCAAAGGCAGTGGAATTCTAGGACAAATCCAAAGCTCTTTTTGAAAATTGTTTTGTTGTTGTTGTTGTTGTTGTTGTCTGTTTGTTTGTTTGTTTATTTAGTTAAGGTTGATTTGGTATTCCAGTCACTTTTGTATGGGAGCAGAATGTCTGCATCACTGAGGACTGTATCCTTACTTAATGAACATAAAGGCAAAACAATTGACACAAGAGCACACCCAGCACACATACCTAAGTCTTTGCAAAACACAATTAAAAAAACTAAACATTCATCTAGGAGGGAAGTCCTTAGGTTGCCACACACCTGTGATCGCAACTCTCCTTGAGCCAAGATAAATGTGCTCCATGTCTTTAATCATGAGCAAACCAAAGGCAAGCAAACACTTCCATTAAAAGAGTGATTATCATTAGATTGTACTGGTAGGTGTAGAACAAATCTCATGAATAAATCAAAGGGAGAGGATATTATGGAAACTGCCACTATGGTGCAATTAAGCCCAGCTCCAGCACTGGGCTCTCCAACATCGCTCACAACTGGGCTTCATGGGAGTGAATGCAAGGGTATTTGTGCTTCTGGACAGAGGCCCAATTACACATCATTTATTCAGCGTGCACAAGGCTTGAGCATGGCGTTAAAAGGGTGATTAGGCTATAAATAGCTCCACCGTGGCCAAGGGGAGCGTGCTCTCTTTAGGCCTCCAATGATAAGTGTAGGAGCCAGAGAGTTGACTGAGAGTCCACTGCTGTCCAAAGACGCATAATTACAGACAAGAGAGATGGCTACACCCACCCTTGTCTTCACCTCCAACCACCGCCCTACTTGGTGCCTCACACCGCCACTCCTCCACTGGCTGTTCAGCAGAGAGAATGTTGCTTCATTATTTTCGCTGTGGTTATTAGCTAAAGCTGTTTGTGGTTGCGCTTACTGCTAGGCTAATTTTAGCCATCTAACTGATGGAATGGAATTCTCTCCACAGCCCTCTAGCATCGCTCTCAAGGGTCCAATTCAATAAAGTCTAGAATGAAACCTTTTTCTCCACCATTAGCCCTCAGGCTCATAGTTTTAGCGGGGGTCTGCAATCCTCTGTGTTTCTCTCCCTCTCCCAGCTTCACACACCAGTCTACCCATGAGGCTTTGCTTTGAGGCCGGGCTCCTTCAGAGGCTGGTGCTCCTCATCTGTGAGAGGCTGACAGCTCCACAGCTGCTCTCCTCCATGCCTATTCCCCCCTCACCCGGATATGTTATCTGTCTTTCTAATCATCTCCTTCACCCTGGGAGGAGGAGGAGGAGGAGGAGGAGGAGGAGGACACTTACTGGCTCTGCAAGGGCACGGGCCTCTTCCATATGCATAGCAGAGATCCTGCACCCTGGGGTCCAATTCACTGACCACATCATAGTGTTGTGTTTCTATATAGTGCTCTATCTAGTTTTCTAGTTTAAGGCCCAAACACAACTAGGATGGATTGATTGCAAACATGAACCTTTTTTTTTTTTGCCAGACGAACAGATTGTATATAAATATAAATATACTGCTTCCACACATACTCTATCCACAGGATAATTCAAGCTTACAGCAATCTTCAATCTTTCTCAAACGAGTCTTGTGCCATGCCTTTCTTCAAACTTCTATTAAAAATGCTTTATAAATATTCTTTCTACACATGTCTTTCAATTACAAAATCTTTTAGACTTGTGAATGGAGAAAGGTCTTAGAGGGGTTAGAGTTATGAGACCAGTAGAGGTAAACACAAGCAGGGCAACTTCCTGGAGATTCTTAGAAATGGCATCAGCAACAGCCATGACTGTAACCTTTACAGGATTAAATAGCAGAAATGTGGCCTTTCACACATGCTGATGACACACTTGGCCAGTGTTTCAAATGGCAGCCCAAGTCCACCAGTCTGAGCGAGAATAAGAGGCCATATTTATATAGCCAAGTGGAAAGCTTTCCAAATGCTCCTGTAGTGGCATTTCACTGAGTGCTTCTAAAGAGTTTAATACATCCATCCACTCCATCTCAATGGCTCCTGTGAAAGGGGAACAGGAATAATGTTCACAAGGCTGAAGCTCAGTACAGCTCTGGCCCAGCCTGACGTTGTGTGAAACCTGACCTTTTGACCAAATAGCTTTCATTTCTCTCTCTTTCTCGGACTTATCTTTGATTTAAGATTACCCAACTGTGTTTAGGAAGAAAGGCAAGTAGAAAGTTCCAAAGCAGCGGCAGTCCGGTGGTGTTGTGCTGTGATGTGATGTCCCTGACTCAGTGCTTACCTTCCAGTCTCTCAGTGCAGGCATTGGGATTAATCTCGTCAGCTACTGTTAAAGAGGCAAACAATTGTGATTGGTTAGTGCCCACATTCCATCATTCCACCAATCAGTCCCCTCATCCACAAGCATTCCAGCAGAACAAGTCATTCAGAGACTGCATCTGTTACTGAGGATTTCTCTAACAACCAATCAAGTATCAATCAGCATCAATCAAGCATGCATATAAAGAGTGACTGTATGAAAGAGATTGCTTTGAGATTTTCAGAAATTTAAATCAACATGCAGTTGCAGTCCTGAACTGAGGGGTTATAAGAGTTATGAAGGTAATCAACAGTGCAAATCGTAACCCATTTCTCTTCCCTCTCGGCCTCGTCTGCCATTTGAATAAAGCATCAAATTTGACACAATCAGAGGCAGAGTCTGATGACTTCAAGTGATCAAATCCAGATTGATCTGCTTTGGCTGTGATTGTTCTCTTTGCCAGTGTGTTTGGGGAGCAGAGCTGAGACGAGGCGAGACGAGACGAGACTGAGAGGGAACCGAGGAGAGCCAGTGAAACACCTGTTGGATATCAAGAGGAGTGCAGGTGCAGATGTTATGGTGTGTGTTGGTGTACCAGAGTGAGAATGTGGTGGAGTTTAGACATGCAGTCATGCCTGGATGCATTCCTAACACCTCAAGTGCTTCTCTTCACGTCTGATACGCTGGGTTATTTGGGCTTCCTAGTCATAACACTACTTGAGTATGCGGGCAATCAGAACTGATCATCTGATGTCTGGTCTACTTTTCAATCCTACCTTCTACCTTTGTCAATTGAGATCACCATTCTTGTAGGTCACATATGTCTGTTCATGTATGTGCTGGTCAAGGTGGTCCTTTCCTCAAATCAACCTTAATCAAACATTGTATTCTGTTTGTCTTTTGTAAATACCAAGGAATGAAACTACAGAACCAATGGAGAGAAAAGTGAGATAATCCCCCTTCTCTTATTCCACACTGGCCTTCAAAGTGATGATGGCAGTCTGGGGTCAGGGATGACGCCATGAGTCCTAGCCTTAGCAGCGAGCACACCACATCGAAGGTCAAGGGGTCAAGGTCAGGGGCAGAGTGTGTTTAGATGGATGGGGATATGACTTCAGATATCTGAGGAGCCTGCTGCCTTCTTTAAGCAGCCTTACCCAAGTCCATGCTCTTCGACTTGCGAGTCTTGATGATCTCCAGCTGGGCAGCGTCCCCAAATTGCTTGGTGCGTTTCTCAGACATGCTCTGGCGGCCAAAGCCCTCCCGCTGGAAGGCAATGTCAGGGTCTGCGTCTGGACTGAGAGAGCTGGGGAGAGAGGAGAGAAGAGAGAGAGAGGAAAGTGAGTGTAGATATCAGGGTCTGTGTCTGGACTGAGAGAGCTGAGGACAAGAGAGAGAGAGTTTATTCAAAAAACAGATATTGTATCTGTTATTATTGTGGCTTTGGCGATATGAATATCCCCTGTCATGCCAATAAAGCACTTTGAATCTGAATGTGAATCTGAGAGAGAGAGAGAGAGAGAGAGAGAGAGAGAGAGAGAGAGAGAGAGAGAGAGAGAGTGTAGATGATGATGTTTTTCATTTACCTCACTCACGTCAGATGTAGCGCTACGTGCGTACATCTGATATTCAGCGATAGACGAGTTATTTCAGGAGCCAGAAATCCTTGAATCTAACTGGGCAAACGGCTTGTCCATCAATTTAATTGATGTACACTGCAGCCAACCACATCGAAACCAAGCGGTGACGCTGGTTACGTTTGTTGGATTGGTTGGATTCAAAACAGTTGCTTCTTCGCTACATCACACCCTCTACAGCAGCCAGCGGCCCTGATTGGTCCGGTCAGAGAATATTGGGCTTGAAATCTCTCTGATGGGCTTCAACATCAGATCGTTGCGCGGAATTGCCTTACGAAAGTTACGTAGCGCATTAACTGACGTGAGTGAGGTAAGTTTTTCATGGCATCCTCTCCCAATAACTACAAAGGTGGTGATCCTCCGCACTGTCCTGCTAAATCCCAGTGAGATGGGGGCTAGCCAGTGTTGGTGCTGAATAGCACCTAGTCCGCCTCCTCTCCCCATCTCCTGGGCCCTATCTGCGTCTCCATCTTAATTGAAATGGGGCGAGCAGGCGGAAGGGTGCGGTGGAGAGACAGACAGCCCACGGCAGCAGCATTTGCATGCCAGACAGAGCGGCCATGACAATTAAACAGAGAGCAAAGGGGGAAATATCAATTTGTGTGGAGATGCATGAAGGAGATATTGATTGGGTTTGGTACGGGTGAAACACAACGCCAAGTCTGGCATGGTCACACAGGTAACACTGTTTGACACCACAGACTCCATCACAGCAATATTTTTCTCTCATCGATTTCATTTTGTTTTTGAAATATCTTTCTGAGCAAACCAACAGAGCAGCACTGCATCTTCAAATACAAAGATGTGAAGAGAAAGGGGGAGGGTTCGGGGTCTTTTAACCAATCGGAAGGTCCGACTGCAGTCTGCTTATGCATTTCCCAGCATGCTCTGAGCTCCTTCCCCAGTGGCGTCCCCAGAGTGCTGTGGCGTGCTGCTGTGCTCACAGGGCGCTGGGGAGAGGGGCTGAGCAGCACATCAGTCCACACAGCACAGCTTCACAGAGAAGCATAATTCATTCAGAATTCAGCATTTCAGATCACTGGTCTTTGAGATCATGCAATATATGCAGAATAATCAACTGGCTCTGACAAAAACTAGATATCGGTCCTGTTCTTTCCTCTCATCACAATACACTGCATCTGTTTAACTATCTGATAATTGTTTTCACTCAGAAACAATAGTTGTCATTAAATTAACATTAGAAAAGAAATATAACAGAAGGCTTTATAGAGGAATTAAACTCGCTAAAGTAACTTTGCAAAGAATAAAGTGGCTTACAATACAACAGCAAAACATGTCCTTCTCCTACAGGACAAATGAAGATCGTCTTCAATCTTGTCAGACACACAGATACAGCCAGAATCCTGTCAATGCTACAGACACTTTATTGTTTTCTCCTTTGCTTTGCCCCACATTTCACATCACTCATGAAACCTCCTTAGTGGAAGAGTTAGTGTGCCAGCGGCAAGCAGGCCTGTACTTGATATGATTTTGATGTTCCCCTGAATGTCCCCTGGTGGAGTTCTCTTAACAGTGTGCCACTCGCCAGAGGGGGGATGGGGGGGGGGGGCTGGGTTGGCTCTTTTTGATTCACTCGTGTTTCCATATGAGTGAATATGGAGTTATTCACCAATGATTTATTTCCTCTCTCTCCTCTTGAACAAAATGTCAGTGCTGTGAAAGTGTGAGTGAGTGAGAGAGCTTGTGGAGCGACAGATAGCCTCTGGACATACTGCTAAATCCAAACTGAGAGGCAGAGAAATGGAATCTAAAAGAAAGCTTGCTAGCAACTAAGGATACTAGCAACTCATACATGAAAAAAACTAAACAAGTGTGCTTAGAAAATAGTTAGATTTTAAGTTAATAATTCATTCAAATAGAAGTTAGCATTTGTAACGTTGTTGCTATACATGTATCTTTAATATCTTTTTTACAATTCCATAGTCACCTCTGCAATCTAAAGAGTTACTAACTCTTCCTTATCCAAAATTAATCAGTACCAGAGAGACTGGAAGAGCGAGATGAGTCTTTATTCTTTGTTAAGGCGTGTCTGCTTGTGAAGGGAGCTTAACAGCATGTCACACTGCATGCATTTGCCTCTCCTAAGCATGGCTGACTAAAAGCCCCGCGTTCCAGCTCCATCCTTCTGGCTCAACTGTCTCATCTCTTTCTTCTTGTCGTTATTCCCCCTCTCCCCCTCCATCCAGCTCTCAATGCCATTACCAGTGAGGGTTATCAAGAGAGGACAAGGCTCTCCCCCCAGTCAAAGAACTAGCTCTTGGCTCCTTTTCACAGCCAGCCCTAGTCCTTTAAAGCTTTTGCTGGATGCCTTGAATGGGAACTTGTGTGATATTGAAGGGGAAGAAAACAGAAGGTGAGACCCCGACATTGACAGAGGAGGGAGGGGGGTCTTTGTGCAGCAGCAGGGAGTCTTTCTAGGGGAGGGACAGTTCTACTGAAAGCCTCCTGGGGAAGGGAAAGGAAAGGGAAGAGATTTTCAACGTCGGCAAAGCTCCCTGATCACCGCCAAACAAAGACGCATAGTAGGCTGTGTCTTTCAAGTGGCTGTAAGAAAAATAGCACCATAACTCATAACAAAATCATCTAGATGAAGCTGTGCTGGCATATACAGTACATCAACTATTCTAGAGACAGTGGCAGTACCACATGCATATGGATAGAAAGCGAACAAATTCAAACATAAAGACATAAAGAATGACTTTTAAAAATTAAATTAGGTTAAATTAGTGCTGGCAAAATTAACTGATTAATCACGTGATTAATTCCAAAAATTTAACTCGGATTAAAAAAATTAACTCCGATTAATCCTGATGGATATAGTTCCGCTTTCATGGCATGTATTATGTTCAATTTCAGATAGAAAAAGGCTTGGCTATCAAGTCAAACTATACAAAGATCATGGCCTAGCTCCTGACTTCAACAACATGTTTGGGGAATCATTGGGGGTAGGGGACAGGTGTGAATTGCCCCATTTGAGACGAACAAAGCCAACTAGGATCCAACATACCCTAGCATCCAAATTCTTACTGGAGTAAATGAGTTGTGATTAAAAGTGATTAATCACGATTAATCATTGAAAAAAATTGTGATTAATCAGATTAATTTTTTTAATCGTTTGACAGCACTAGGTTAAATCCTTCCTGGTTAATGTGGAGCATCGGACAGTGCCCATCTCCGCTTCAGAAACCCTTGACCACATGGCTGTGCAGGGCAGTCTGACTGCAGTGGGAGATTAGTCCTTTGGTAGTCCCATGTGTTAACTCCAACCCCTCCATTTAGATATCTAAGCACCAGGCTGGAGACAGTATGTACCATTTTTATGATGGTCTTTGGCACGACTGACCACGACTCAAACTCACAATCTCACGGTTGAGAGGTGGACGCCCAACCACTACGCCAACCTGTCAGCATCGCTGTGACCAGTTTGGGAGTTTGGGGCTCAGTGTCTTGCTCAAGGACACTTGATGGGATCAGGCAGAGTGAGACTTGAACCTACAACCTTTTGCTTGCCCAATGGCACATCTACCACCTGTGCCATCACCACTGCCCTGCGGTTTTGGAAAACGTTAAATGTTTTCCTCAAGCAGAGACAGAAAAAAAGTGTACATAAGAAATCTTCCACTCTGTTGTTTCACTTAGTGTGAACGCAAGGTCTGGCTTTTGGACAGCTTGATGTTCTTATTGCTGTTGTTTGCTTAAGCTAAGCTGATTGTGGCGGAGTGAGTGAGTGAGTGAGCGAGTGGAGAGTGGGCTGGCTGGCTGGCCGGCCTGCACTGTGATTGAATCCCGCTGGCTTGGCCGTGTCTCACTGAATGCTCATTCACACAGGCTGTGGCACCATCCAGCCTGACAGCTGAGTGATTTATGTGTGCGTGGTACCCACCATGAGAGAACCCCGTCACTAAGAGTGTGGAGTACGGATACTGCTGTGTCCTTGGAGTCCCCCCCCCCCCCCTCTCTCTCTCTCTCTCCTCTCTCTCTCTCTCTCTCTCTCTCTCTCTCTCTCTCTCTCTCTCCGTTCTTGAATACCTCAGGCTTGTCTCCAAGTGTGTCTCCGATTCCTCTTTTGTCATCGTCCATTTTTGGGCTGTCATCTCCCTCTGATCGCATGTCTCTCTT
>JAODXP020000027.1:29227189-29267189 GCA_027497455.2 Sardinella longiceps
CTAATGCAAACACACACACACACACACACACACACACACACACACACACACACACACACACACACACACACACACACACACACACACACACACACACACACAGATTGCAGATTGCACCTTGGAGCACAGGCTGTTTGCTGCATGAGAGAGTGTGGACATACTGTATGCATGGAGCACTGAGACATCGCTGCATTCCACAGGAAGAAAAGGATGGGGGAGGTGGGGCTTTAAAATGGCTGTTTCTGTTCAAATCTGTTGCTCTGTGCCGTCGGTTTCTGTTGAGGCTGTAAAATGAAAAAGTGTGTGTGTGTGTGTGTGTGTGTGTGTGTGTGTGTGTGTGTGTGTGTGTGTGTGTGTGTGTGTGTGTGTGTGTGTGTGTGTGTGTGTGTGTGGTGCAGCCCGACACCAATGCTAACTCTGGAATAAAGAATGACGGTGGCCTGGTGAATGCATAAATATGTATACAGTACTAGGCAACTAGGCTAAAAATCAATATACATTAACTACCTACACTATGAATATGACACAGCAATAGTAGATAATAAATAAGCTCCTATCAATCAAAAGATCATTGAATCCATTCATTGAAGTGTATGAAATGAAAAGCTAGTTTGGAGGGGATGTGTGTGCAGAGATGTCTGAGATGTGTGTGCACCTGGGCCTGCTGGGAGAGCTGAGCTCCTTGGCCAGTGGTGCTGAGACTGAGGAGCTGTGCTGAGGTCATGCGCCACTGCTGTCTCATGTGAGCTGAGCAGGAGTGATGGCCACTAGAGCAGAGCCCACCACTCATCCTGCCCTGCCTGCCTGCCTGCCTGCCTGTGGCCTGCCGCTGCTGGGCCGCCCCCCTCTGCTACCTGCTACTGCTGCTGCTGCTGACACTCCTCCATCTCTCAATGCCTCTCAGCTCAGCCTCTCTCAGCCTGGCTGCACTCCTCCACACTAAACCCACTGCGTTTCTGCGCTCTCACTCTCTTTTTCCTGCGTCTTTTACCAGGAAGTGGCTACCAGGGGACTTTCTGCCATCACAAGATGGATGCATTCTCCCTTCATTTTAATATTACTATTCTCTCTCATCCAAAAAAATACACATTCCCCATTATTACCACTGAGTGGAATGTAGTCTGGAATGCTAGCCCCGTGTTGCTGCAAAACATGCCCTGAGAACTACAAATTGTGAAAATAAAATCAGCAAACGTGAGAAGACTCAGAAACGGACTTGTGCACACTAGGTGATGCACACCCATTCTGGCCCTGCTCACACACTCAACTTGCCTCATGTCCAGGCCCTGGGCAAGGGCCGCCGCAAAACAGCTCTTTCTGTTAACGCAATCAGGGAGCGCCGAGGCTAATCTGCAGGCAAATAACAAACATCCATCACTCTGGACACTGGGAGCCCTCAGAGAAGCCCAGTTCTGGGGGGAGAGGTGTGTGTGTGTGTGTGTGTGTGTGTGTGTGTGTGTGTGTGTGTGTGTGTGGGGGGGGGGGGGGGGTAGTTGAGAGTAGCAAGAGGAGCGAGAGTTCAGCCGTCATTGTAGTGTGAGAACAGGCCTGTCAGTGGAACTGGCAGCCTAGACTTAATGGCAGATGCTTCTCAATCTGCCTTATTATTTATTAAGTCTCAAAAGATGGCGCTCACCTCTCCCTTTCTCCATTTTTCCTTTGGAAGCAAATAAATCTCATTTATCTGTAGTCCATTAACCGGCTGCATTCCTGGCTTGACACAGCAGGCTTTTCAGCGTAAGGGTCAGTCTCTGTTCACTTGAATATTTAATCAGCCAGGAGCCGTTTGCTAAATCTCCATTAGCAATGGCTACTGGATGCCATCTGATGGCAGACTATAAATTGTTTGAGGCACAAGGCCCTGGGGTTCACCGAGCTGCAGTACGGAGGGGGGAATTCCAAAGGATTCTGCTCAAGGCTCCACCGTGACTATACAAGCTCACACTGAATCTCATAGAATCCACTCTCTATGTAAGTTTGTATATTTATACAGTGTGTGTGTGTGTGTGTGTGTGTGTGTGTGTGTGTGTGTGTGTGTGTGTGTGTGTGTGTGTGTGTGTGTGTGTGTGTGTGTGTGTGTGTGTGTGTGTGTGTGTGTGTGTGTGTGTGTGTGTGTGTGGAGCATTAGTACACCTGCCTCCCAAGTTGTTCTAATGTGTTGACTGGCAGCAATGTGAGGTTGCTGGGGTTGGAGGTTCAGGCCTGAGGCTGGACTGGCAGGGAATGACCTTGGTTATGCATGTAGTATTAGTGCTCTTGAGTACAATGAGTTAGCATACCTTTCTGCTTACACTCAGAAACATACATTATCATTTATGGCATAGCAGATGGTCACTTCCATTCTGTACTCTGAATTTCTTCAATGAAAGGAATGGTGCTTTCAAAATATAATAGCTTTGAACACATTTGCGCTGGCGCTTGCACACACACTCATCCTCCCTCTCACACACACACAGATACACACACACACACACACACACACACACACGCACGCACACACGCACACACTTAGAGACACACACATAGATTCAGATTCACTTGAGAACACAAACACAAATCATGTACACACAGGCACACATCCAAAAGGTAAATGGCTTGTTTCTCTCAGAAAAAAGTAGGTCAACTTATTAATGGGTCTGGTGTGAGCTGTGAGCCCCTGCCTGCACAACAAGCATTTATCTTGCAATGGGAGATAATAACAATGTGCTAATATGGAGGAGACATAGTCCCAGAGATGAGAAGGAGAGAGAGAGAGGGACAGAGGGGGAGAGAGAGGGAAGGAGGGATGATGACAAGAAAGAGTGTATAAACGAACAAAAACAGAGAGAGCTAGTGCACAAAAGAGACAGTGGGGGAGATGGCCTATCAGTCTGTCAGACAGACACACCTGTCGTAAGCAAGAGAGAGAGAGAGAGAAAGAAAACAAATAGAGAGAGAAAGAGGCTATAAGTTATGCAGGGAGGTGAAAATGTGCCACGCAATTACCCCGAAATGGGACTCAGTGGGTGAGCTGTAGCACGCTTCGCTCGGCTGCACAGAAGTGCATGCTGGGAGAGCAGGAGCGTGGAGAGAGAGAGAGAGAGAGAGAGAGAGAGAGAGAGAGAGAGAGAGAGAGAGAGAGAGAGAGAGAGAGAGAGAGAGAGATGCACAGCTTCCCCTCCTCCATCAATACATATGCACTTATTCCATGCGCAGGCTGGAGGCCGGCACTTAATTAGCCAATAACAATGGCACTGCTAACCGCGGAGCCCCACAGCCCACATGCTCCAGCGCTGGCCAGCCTGCCTGCCCATTAGCAGGGCCTTAGGTGGCCACACACACACTGCCAGCATGGGACTTGGTGACATGGGGGGAGATTTAAAAAATAGGCAGCAAGTGTGACTGGAGTAGATGTTCTGGTTTTATGCACAAACACACAGCCCCAGCCACCCTGTCCACAAGCCACTCCCTGTGTGTGTGTGTGTGTGTGTGTGTGTGTGTGTGTGTGTGTCCATCTCCAGTACTGCACGTGAATGTGCTGTGCCATCCACCATCAGGAGGAGATCCAAACATAATCACACGCCAAATGCATGCACAGCATGCATGTGAATGTGCATGTGTGTGTGTGTGTGTGTGTGTGTGTGTGTGTGTGTGTGGGTGTGTGTGTGTGTGTGTGTGGGTGTGGGTGTGTGAGTGTGTGTGCAGGGCTGAGAGAAACAGAGGGAACAGAACTCAATCTGAGAAAGACACCGAGATGCCTTCAGTCTGTGGCGTGCACGTTAAGACTTCTTAAACATGAATAATTCACAATAACCTGAGGCAGTTTGACTTTTGCTCTCTCTCTGTGTGTGTGTGTGTGTGTGTGTGTGTGTGTGTGTGTGTGTGTGTGTGTGTGTGTGTGTGTGTGTGTGTGCGTGCGCACGTGTGCGTGTGTGTATGTGTGAGAGAGTGAGAGTGTTATGCGGGAGACAGAATTAAAGACACATGAGGGGTGTGAGCATGTGCTGGCATGTGCTATGGCCTTAATCCATGATGACAAACCTTTGACATCACACGTACAAAGAGCAGAAAAAGAAAACCACTCATTCATTATAGAAGACAGAGAAAGTGTACTTTCTATCCATTTTGTAGGATAGTGAGAAAAAAAACTGAAACAGCTCAGAGTTGGCCATTGTGTCAGGGGGACAGCACTGAAAAAAGAGAGATAAAAGAAACTCCATTGCATCCATTGGCCAAAGGCCATCACTATGCTATTTGATGCTATTTGATGCTATGCTAACACAATGTTGTCTGACATAACTGATTATGATTTATACAGACCAGAGTAGACAAGAAGAATCATTAAAAGGATGAAGCTCTGGGCATTCGTGACGTATACTCAAATAGTCTGTAATAGCGTGTGTAGTCTGCCTGAAATTATTATTTTCTGTCATACTTTTCTCTTTTAAGTTTTACATGTGAACAGACCCCAGAAATCCTTCATGTTCTTTGAAGTGTATTTCAAACATAAACACCACTCATAAATATCATGTAGCTACAATCAGATTCCCTCATTACTTCCCTGGCCTCTGTCACCGTTTCAAAGAAAACCCCACCCCACCCACAATAGTTGTACTGTAAAAAAAAAAAAAGAAAGAAAAACATGCATACTGTACATAGCAAGGGTTATTGTAAAGCTAGTTTTCTGTGGTTTTTGACATAACATTCCCTTGGCTCCCTGTCCATGCGGTAAGCGTGAGCATGTTTCGGTGCCAAAGCGTACCGTGAGGATGCTTGTGGTCTGCTGTGTACAACATTAGCCTTCCTGTTTCACTATGTGGTTGAAAAGTGGGGCTCACTTCAAAGACTTAAGGGGGAGTGGAGAGAGTCCCCCTCCCAAAACCTCCAGGGAGCGTTTCTGCTTCCCTCTCTTCCACTTACCCCAAAGTACACATGCAATATTAAACACACACACACACACACACACACACACACACACACACACACACACACACACACACACACACACACACACACACAAATATCACTTTAACCACATTAGTGTGGACATTTAACAAGGAATAAAAACATGCAAGATGGTGCGTGCCCATGTTTTCTGTCATGCTGCTTGACAGCTGTCTGACAAAGTAAAACACACACACACACACACACACACACACACACACACACACACACACACACACACACACACACACACACACACACACAGTCAGCCTCTCACTTAAAAATGCAGCCGTAGTTCTCAAGCCATAAATCCAGGCAGAGGGACGCAGGCAGGCAGGCAGGCAGGCAGGGTCATGTGTTTAAAGTGGATTATGGCTCCTACTGATGGCTGCCATGCAAAGCCCAGTGTTTCCCAGGCAGGGGCACAGGAGTGGGAGCGTGGGAGCTAATATAGCAATACTGATGCACAGGCTGGAGAGCAAAGGGCTGCACAGGAAACCATGTGGCAATACTGATGCACTGGTGAGAGAGTGGAGGGCTTCACAGTAAATCTTTACAGTAAGACACACACACACACACACACACACACACACACACACACACACACACACACACACACACACACACACACACACACACACACACACTCTATTACATAAAATAGTTATGGGATGTCCAAACACTTACGACTCATTCTGTATGGGAATGTCTTGTGCCCAGGGTGGTGGCATTTCCGCAGTGAATCCCATGTCATCATGGGAGCTGGAAGATGATTGGTCCGACAGGCGGGCGGGGAGTACAGGTGGCCTATCATCTTCTATGATGACTGTGTCATCCTGGGGCATGTTGACAGTGGGGGAGAGCTGGTAGCTCCCTAAGTGGAGACAAAGACAGAGAGAGAGAAAGAGACAGAATAAGGCACACACACAAAGAAAACATGATTACACTGCATACAAACATCACCAATAGAAAATAAATAGCAACTGAGCTACCAGGAGTATTGGCAATCAACAAGAGCTAGCAGAGAGGGTTGAAGCTCAGTATTCCATGATCTTTGTGGTGCCACACACATACAGTACATATACATACACACTCACATTTGTGCGCAAGTGCATACACATATGCACACACACACACACACACACACACACACACACACACACACACACACACACACACACACACACACACACACACACACACCTACACAGAGCCAAAGAAAAACATAACTTCTCAAAGAGGTGAAGTCAAATGCATGTGCTTACCATTAAAATAATGGATTTGTTTTGGGGAAAAAACTCACCTTGGAATGAAGAGTGCTGAGTACATTCATTTCCATTATCACAGAGTCATTTTGCAAATTTAACAGCTTAAGAGCAATCGCATGTAATTGCTACCAGAGGGAGAAATATTTACTCTGGCTGTCTCCCAGCAATAACTCAAAGTGCATTTCATCTCAAAGCACCTCAACGAATGACAAATGCTTTTAATAGAAATAAATTAAGACTTAATGCTCGGGTGCCTTGAATATTTGGTTGTGAGTTTGTGATACCTGCTGTTTTAATGACAATGACAGGCCCAAATGAGGGCCTAAAGTTATGTTATGGGCAACAGTGCACTGCAACAGAGTTGATTGATGGACTTTTTTCTATTCAATGAATTTTCAATTCCATACATCCATACTTATTATTGTTTATGCCCTCAACTGTTACCATGGTTACAGAAAGCAATCCTCTCCAGCACAGCACAGCACAGCCCAGCACAGCACCCCACTCACTCCTACACACAAGCTCACAAACACTGCTAAACAGGTGGAGGAGCGGAGAGAGCACAGGGAGAAAAAAAGAACTAAGGTAATTAAATCACCTTTGTTAGACACCGCTAGATAAGACGCGTGTGTGTGCTGAGAGCAAGAGCTAATCAGATTGGAGAAGGAATTAGCACAGCTGCTACTAAGCCAAGCGGTCCGGTCCTGAGATAGACGAACGAACGGTGCATTACACAGCCCTTAGGTCAATGCAACTTGCTAACTGATTGGACACGCACATTTGGGTTTAACGCAGGGATCTTATCAGGGTGTGACCAGAGGAGTGAGGGAGAGGGGGAAACAAAGACGGAGAGATAGAGCCAGAGAGACAAAACAGCTGGAAAACTCCTTCCCTGTGGAGTCAAACTCAAACACTTGACTCCAGTTACTCATGAGGAAAATATGATCTGCATTGCTCCGTCTTTCATCAATGAGAGCGCAATGCAGAAAACAAAATGAACGTCACCCTTCATCTTCTTCTATTCTTTCTCCCTGCTGATCCATCTCTGTTTTTTCTCTCTCATGGACAGCAGTGTTGAAAGCACCCTAGTTATGCTCTGAGGGCCATCTATCAGGAGCTAAGTGTGTGAGACTCGCTGGAGGCATAACTCCCCCCTGTCATCCTCACTCTCATCAGCACCACTGCACCACTTGCCAATAGGTTGCATCATGGCATCAGAGAATCAGGCTGCCGACATGACTGGAATGGGAGCATGGAGGATCGCTGACAAAAGCCTGAGCTGAAAATCCAGACTGAAGACAGGCTACTGATACCACAGGCCTGTGCTGCCTACCTCCTTTAGAAAAAGAAGAAAGGAAAAAAAAAAAACTTTTTATGTTCACCTGAGATTCCCTTTTTGGACAGACTTCATAGCCCTCTGAATAAGCCCTGTGTGTGTGTGTGTGTGTGTGTGTGTGTGTGTGTGTGTGTGTGTGGGTGTGTGTGTGTGTGGGTGTGTGTGGAGTGTGTGTGTGTGTGTGTGTGTGTGTGTGTGTGTGTGTGTGTGTGTGTGTGTGTGTGTGTGTGTGTGTGTGTGTGTGTGTGTGTGTGTGTGTGTGGAGTGTGTAGCACTGTGCCCACTCATGCTGAATGGCATTAGGACAGCTAGAGCGGTGGCCTGCACTGAGGGCCTTCCCAAAGGGGAGCTGTATAATTAGCATGTGATCACACCGCTGGCTATGGGCAGGAGTAATCACACAGGGAGATTGGGGCTTAAGGTCTAATTCACCTTCTGTGGCTGATAAGTTGGCTGATTAATAAAGACTTGTGGAAGATTATTTTAAAAAGCTGGCTATTGCTTGTTAGAACTGATAAGTGCTTTCGTAGAAGAAGGAGTGAGAAGTTGCTACTGCCTGGACACATTTTCTAGAGAGACAAAAAGCAGGAAAAGAGGTGAGGCAGATGGAGCATTAGTCAGATTATGAGGAGGTTTTCTAGGCATGGCAGAGTAGGGGGTGTCAGGCTGAGTTGACACTTAGCCTGCTAAAGTGCTAGGGGAGCTAATATGTGGCAAGTGGGGAGAAAGGGTCTGTAATGCACCTTAGCGGCTCCCAGCCAGGGCTGATTGGGCCTGAGGTTAGCGTGCTGCGCTTCTGAAGAGAAATGACACTACAGGAGGCCTCCTATCCGGCACATTCCGCTCAGTGTTAGCTACAGGCTGACAAATCTGTCTGACACTTCCTCTGCCACTTGTCCAGACCGATTTCCCCTCCAGTGGCAGGACTTCAAGCACAAGCAAGCCAGTGAGAAATACAGAGAGAGAGGAAGATCATTCACAGTGGACTTAGGCCACGCTCAGACCCATTGTCCAAGTATAACGTAATAGAAAGGCCAATTAAAACTTGAAATGGATGAGCACATTCCAGTAATTTCCTGAAAAGGTGCAATCTACTCACGGCCAAAACTAAAGCATCTATATGGTACACATAAACTCAATGCTGCATGCATGGCAGTAAAGCTAAGGAAGTGCACTGCAGGGAAGCGAACATTTGCAAGTCGATGGGCAACACAAAATGATAAAGTATTCTGAGTAGTCTCAAAGGCACTATAAAATGTAGCACAATTAGCATACTTGGATATGATCTCCATAAATGTAATGTACTTCTTGCATAACATAATTCATAAATGTAACATACTTCTTTCGTAATATAATTCACTGTTTTATTTATTGCACATTCACTTCGAGTGGAGATGCAGTGAACGACTTTCCTGGGAATTCTACAATAACAAGTCAATAGCAGCTTCCTGACTCCACCTGATCCACTGCTAGTGAGTCAGTCCATTCCCCCAGTCTCCCAGACTGCACTGTACCAGGCACCGCACTAGGCACTGCACTGCACTGCACTGAGCTCCAGCACCTTGTCATTCAATGCCACTAGCAGGAGATTGATTGAGATCAGGGGTCTTTGGGATGAAGAAAGATGAGCTGCTGGAACAGAGGGGTCTGCTGCAGGCGTCCATCACTGAGGAAAGTGCCAACATTCAGCCCCAAAATCATTCACTGGGAGGTGAGAGGTCACACCGTTAGCCTATCCATATTCCTCTCCGCTCTCAATCTCGCTCACCATCCGGCTTGGCTCCTCACGCAGCCTCTCTCCCTCTCTCTCTGCTGAGGGCATCTCAGTGGCTGTCTACTTAGCCTGACACTATTGATCAGCTGAAGAATCATTACTGGATCCATACAGGCTGGGAGGGACATCAGGCTAAATGTAGTTAGCCGCTAATCACAGAGTACATGCTGTTAAGTGGAGAGGGACAGCTGATGCTAGGAGCCCCAATATGCTTGCTTTGACTTAGGCTTTAAGGGGACGACCGGATGCTGGTCAATTCAACAAGCTCAACCATTTACTTAATTGGACGGACTAGCTTTGTTGTGCATGCTGTCCGTGCGCCGTATTCTCTCTCTCAAGCGGAGTTACACAACATGGTTTATGGAACGGTTCTATGCAATGAAACTATCTGAAGCTTAAAGTCAATGAGGAGAGTAAATTAGGCCAACATGTGGAATAAATCACAAGTTCCCATGGACCAGGGAACAAAGCTCTCGACAATCCGTCAGGCTTTTCCCAGCCGCTGTGACTGTTGTGGGGAGCAGGGCGTTGTCATGAAGGTCCCATGTGACAAAGAAGAAAGTACATTCACACTCTGATTAGAGGCAGGCTTTGAGAGGACTTCAAGGGATTGCGAAGATTTCACCTGAGAATGATGGCACGCAGGCAGGCGTTTGAACAAAGGAGCGCAACAAGCAAGGAGTCAAGCACCATGAGGGAACGCTTCAGATAATTCCCAAACATTTCCCAACTGTGGGATAGACTTCAGTTGGAACACTGCTGGCCAGGGATGCACAGCCATGGAATCCAAATAAAATAACACTGACCTAATGAAAACAATTAGGTTTCTATTTAGAAAGCAGCTACCCCAGAGAATGCATTTTAGAGTGGAGGCCAAAACCAATTCACTCAAGAGCAGACAGTAAATGCAGACACACACAGATATGTATTACTGTTGTTTTGCAATGGTGGAGAGTCACAAGGGTGAGAAGTATTTTATGATTTGGACTGGATCTATTTTAAAGTCTGTTCTTCCAACAACAACAGACAGAGAGCAAGCGGGACACAAACTAAATAAGATTTCTCAAAGCTGATGGTAGATGGTAGGTAAATGTGTATGTTGAAAAGTAATGCCTGAGAAAACTAGGAGACATGCAAAGGAGTTATGGGATTCCCCCAGCAACAAAGTTATTTCCCACACTTTTCCCCTTTTTTTATAAAGCTGACGCATCTGGATCACACAACAGGAATTTTCTGCTGCTTTGTCAATTGTTCTTCAGTAAATCTTACAATGTGTTTCCAAACCCCTGCACAAAACAGTGCTTGAAATAGAGGCAGGCTGAAAATGCTGGAATGACTACTGGCTTCCACATGCACTATAGCTCACAAATAACCACCCCCACTGACGCACCTTGTTGCAAATCATACCTCTGTGTAGCCCCTTACCATGAAACACACAACATACACTTCACTCTGTCTAAATGTCTTGTGGTGTCAAAACAGTCCACTGAGTCAAATAAACATGATCAGAAGCACTGAATTTAGTCATCACAAAGACACAAATGCCTCCACACATATAACACAGGCCTTCTTAGTCTGGCAAACAACATTGGCACTTGACTCAATTAAGAGAGAGAGAAAAAAAAAAAAATCTGGGTAATTTTAACATGTCTCTAATATTTGCTAATTCAGAATGGGAGCTTGATAAAGTCCAGTGTGCAAGATGTGGCGTGAAAATCTACACAACACGCATTCACAGGTACAGGAAAACGCCTGGGACAGCAACAAATGACTCTTTTCTGCTGGCTTCTTTCTGACTGACGGTGCCCCAGCCAGTCAGCCATGCCAACCTGCCCCACTCTGCCCACTGGAATGCCCACAGACTCTTGCACACGGTGCCAGTAATGTGGATGAGTGATGCCAAGCGGGCGAGTGCTTTCACAGGCACCATATTCTCCGGTGCTCTGCTGATCCGACAGCAGGTATGGCTGGGTCATTTGCTCCAATGTCACTGTCTAACACCTCTTACTCATCAGCCTTTTCATGTGGATGGAAACAGCCTGATCAGGATAGTCAGTGAGGGGAAACAGTGGTGGGACGGGGAGGCCAGCTGTGATGAAGCGCCAGAATGGGAGGATGACACGGTCAAACTATAAAAAGCGCCGCTCTCCGTGAGCAAGGGGGAGGTCAAGCAGCAGAGACATGCCCTCTGTCACCTTCAATTACTCGGCCCTGCCAGGAAGCACTGACTCATGCCACCCTCATAGTGAGATGCCTGTTACACCATTATTCACCTCTCCCTCTCTCTCTCTCTCTCTCTCTCTCTCTCTCTCTCTCTCTCTCTCTCTCTCTCTCTCTCTCTCTCTCTCTCTCTCTCTCTCTCTCTCTCTCTCTCTCTCTCTCTCTCTCAAAGTTCTCAGTCTCTCTTACTTTTCACTTGTAGGTCATCTCATCTTTTTTTCACCCATCACATTGTTCTTCCTCCTCCTCCTCCATCAACCCTCTCTCTCTCTCTCTCTGTCTTTCTCTCTCTCCATTTCTATTGTCTTCTCTTCATCCGTGGGCTGGAGTGAGGCTGCTATTAGTGTGGAATTGCTGCACCTTCTCTTCTCTTCTCTTCTCTGCTCTCCCTGGCCGAGCCCAAAACACTTCTGAGAGCCTCTTTCTCTTTTTCTTCCTGAGTGCACGCTGCACACAGCACGCTAAGACCTCTGGTTGGCGGGGCTTCAATTTGCGACACAGTGTGACTTCCTGCTCTTAGCTGGACTTTTCAATTAGGTTGTGCACGAGAGCGCAGCCGGAGCGGCGGCTAATGACCTTCACCGGAGCACAAGGAGCATTTTCCTACTCGCTTCAATCTCAACCACCGCATCTATTTCAATAATTCCAATGGAAGGACGTTCAAGGTCACAAGTGAAGGTGGAACAGAAAAAACTGTGAAATGAAGATGAATAACATGCTGGATGAGACAAATAACACTGCATGAGACAAAGCAATCTAATTTGGTTCCCATGCTACAAGCTACATGTACACGCTGCACTCCACCACCTGCTGCCTGGACATTGGGAGCTTGGCCGCTGTGAGTGGGGGGTGGGGGAGCGAGGATGTCCTGCTGAAGCTGACAGACAGACAGACAGACAGACAGAGTGAGTGAGTGACTGACTGACAGTCAGGGGAGTAGAAGATTTAGTGAAGTCGACAGGCTGGGGAATTACTCCTGCCTGTCCTCCGAGGCGAGCCCCACTCCACTCCACCCCACACCACTCCACTCCTCCTCCCGCCTCCACTGCCTGATGTGCAACTGAGTGACAACCTTCTAAAGCCCCGCACAGTCACAGCACAGCCAATGAAAGCAAAGATCACCAAACGCAGCCCAGAAAAACAAACCACAGCTCCTCACACATAACACAGCGTGCCAATTTCCTGTCACAAGCAACTGCCTATTACATATTATCACAAAGATGTAGGCCTAATTGAAAAAATTCTAAAATGCTAACCACAATCAAATGTCTTGGAATGACTGAGTGCATTAATAATGAATTGCTAACATTCAATGTAATACATTACATTTCAATGTAATACAATTTTTACTATAATGTGTTTGAATGTCCTCGTCTCTTACTGCTGGTATCCCTAATATAAAGAACAAATAAAAGAATGTTAACTCAATACTTAGACATACATGCTTTCCATGGAGGTACTGAGGGTATAGTATAATGCTCAACATGGACTGATCTTCAATTGACTTGATGTGGACCTCCACCACCACCATAACATTCAGATTAAAGAAAAAAATATCTGACTGGTATTTGTTAGAGATTGGGAGTGGTGTAATAGTATGAAGTGGGGCAGGTTATAACAGCATGTGGGATCTATATTTAGCATGTGGGATCTATATTTAAGCAACTAAACCATGCAATAGGTGGAAATAAATAAATAAAATAAACCACAAATACCATTATAATTATCATAATAATTATGAAACCTCTTGGGTCCAGAACTCTGAAAACTCTACTGAGTTCTTTTTGTTTATGAGTCTGGTTCACATAAAGGGGACCATATTATGTGAAAACATCCCTGTGACTGGCATTTTCAACAACAATTACTTTCAGAAATTTCTTCAGAATTATTAAAGCATAGGCTAGTTTAAATTGGCGAGACTTCTTTTCATTTTTTAGGTCCCTGTCTTTTTGCTGTCAAGCGAGCAGCACGCTGGGGAGAACCAGAATGAATGAAAGCTTTTGTAATTAGGCCTATGATGGTGTGACAAAACATTGCAAAGGAGTCAAGAGCTAATACTCGTCTCTATCAACATGTCCTCTGCCAAATATAGACACGTTTTCTACCCTGGACAAACCGATTCAGGAATAAGTAGCACAAAACTGTTGAGTTTTTTATTCATTCCCTCTCGTTGAGATGACACATTCATTTATCCTTGCATGTCACCCCATGAGAAAAAGACTAAACGATTTTTGGCACAGAGAGGTTATAATGCTAAATGTTTACACAGAAATACTGGAATACTGGTTCATCATCTCTAAAAAGGCAATTGACGGTGTTCTGTTGTAGTGATGTAGAATTTTTATCTACTGTATGAAAGCACACTATTCTTGATATATCCACAACTGCAAAAGAGACGATATAAAGACCCTGCACTATTTCACCAAGTTCCCCCTGTCTTGCATCAGACACATTGACAAGTGCTGGTAAAAAGCAGACTTTCAGAACAAGGCTAAGTAGCCCTTTTTGCCCAAGCCAATCATGTTAACATGGGCGTTATGCCACTGCAGCTGCGTGAAGGTGGCTAGTGTCTGACTCCATGTCTCTGTGTCATCAGTCATATGACCCAGGAAGGATTAGTCCATCACGCTAACCTTGCAGGGTTGCCTCATGCATCCGTCTTCAGCCCATCAAAGTCAGGAAATGTGTTTAAAGGACACCCTGCTAGGACTTGACTGCTGACTCCACAGGGACGCTAGCGTACGTCACCCACCAGGACGGCACCAGGCTGGCTTTCAGATGACCTTTCACATGTCATAGAAGCGCTGCATGGACATCTATCCAGCCACATCCACACACTTAGCTCTAGCTAAAGCACAGCAGCCAGGCTCCCCAACACTGCCATTAATAAAGCACTGGAAGGGAAGGGGTACAGCAGCCAGGCGGGTGTGACAGAGAGGAGGGCTCGAATATCTCCATCATGTGGAGACCATTGTGCAGACTGAGGCATGATGGGCTCAATCAGCCCCTTTCGCTGCTGAACTTCAGGCAACTCTCAACTTTTACAGAGTTGTGTGTGCTTCTTCTTTTTCATCTGCCGAGAAGAGTGGGAGCCCTTCCCATCCCTTGAAGTATTGTGCTGAGATTTTTTTTTTACAGTTCCGTCACGATTTCCCGGCTCACTGTTTATGATCAGGGCAGCATTTTGAAAGGCTACATCAGTAGTCTGTCAAAGAAAAGCATCCTTGGCAACCGCTGACTTATAAAAAAAGAGTGTGTGTGAGGGAGAGAGAGAGAGAGAGAGAGAGAGAGAGAGAGAGAGAGAGAGAGAGAGAGAGAGAGAGAGAGGAGGGGGAGAAAAAAAGCAAGCAGCTTCTATTGATCTAGCAGCTTAATTACCCCTCTGATGGGCTTGACACTGCCTCTGATCTCAAGCTGGGAGATCACTGACAAGAGTCACCCAGCGATGCTGCATGGAGATACAGAAGTTGGAGTCAAACTCTTGTTGATGAAGGGAGCGAGGGAAGCTGAAGAGGAAGAGGAGAGGGGAAGGAGAAAAAAAGGAGCAGAATGGGGGGGTGGTGGCTCACGCGGCAATGACTACCCATAACCTCTGGCTTGTCAGAGGGGGGGCAATTTGACAGTGATAAGAATGACTAGTCGAGGATTGAATTGGCAATTTCAATTCCTTTGTGACGCTAGCGCTGAAGCTGGGCTTGTAGAGGATGAAGACTAGCCCAAATTAAACTGTGTGGAACTTTAGCACGGAGGGGGGAGAGCTGAAAACCACATGAACCCTTTAATACACATCTAGATGGGGAGTGTGTGTGTGTGTGTGTGTGTGTGTGTGTGTGTGTGTGCGTGCGTGCGTGCGTGCGTGCGTGCGTGCGTGCGTGTGTATGTGTTTCTGGATTATGAGGACTCACCTATCATTCTACCCATCATGCTGGGCCTGGAAGTGAGGCTATCTTCCAGATCATCCAGGCCATCCAGGCCAGGGTACATGGAGTGGGAGATGCGCCTCTCGTGGTCCTCTTGCGATGAGGAGGACAGGTCTGGTACTGAGGCTCCTGCTGGCAGCTCCTGCAGAGGCAACACCCACACAGGAGTCACAAAGGGCAAGACAGAGAGTGCATGACAGACAGAGATATTCCGTTTTCATTTTGTTTTCTCTAAATATTTTGTGTAAATATGATATTATATTACATTGCATCGCATTATATTATATTCATGCAAATGCTATAAACATGGGACAACATGAACCAGCTAGGTGCGTGAGGCTCATTTCAAATCCTTGCACGGAGCCTGTTTATATGGTCACGCACTCAAAGTGTTCACTTTAGTATTCATATCACAAACACGCTACCTCCCAGCTACTATGATCTTGTCATCTCGCAATCTCATATCTTGTAACATTCTCTCACTCACGTTTCTCCCCCTCTGACTCTCTCACTTTCTCTCTCTCTCTCTCTCTCTCTCTCTCTCTCTCTCTCTCTCTCTCTTAATTCCCCTCCTGACAACGGGAGGCTGGTAATTACCCACGCACCTTGTCAGAATCAAGCTAATCCTCAATCTGCCGGAGAGATGCTATGGCTAAGACGCTAACGCTCTGCTGAGCACTCCCACAATGATAACACAGCATGGATTTCCAATAGATGTAAAGACCGCTCCCTTTTCAGCTAAATGGGCAAGTGACATTTCGCCTTTTTCACAGGGGGTGATGTGGAGCGTGTGGAGGTCGATGTATTGTATTGCTTAGGGTCTTGAAAGGCTGGACAATGCTCTGTTCTGTCACCCATTTGGTGAAATGTGAGGAAACGTGATGGGCTAAACTCTGCTATTAGTTTCTACTAATGGAGGACTGACTTTTTCTCAATATTCACTGTCTGCCTTTTTAGAAAAAGACCATTTTCAAAAAGTAACTATTATCCTTGTTAGATGTACTTTGTCTTAACTAAAGCTTGTGGCACTCATAAGAAGTTGGGCTATGCTGGCAAGGCAGTAGTCTAAAAAGGCAAATATGTTCTTGTTTACTTTGAGAGCTGCTGCAGAAATTTACTGAACTCAAAGAATTACATTACATCTTCCTTCAGAGAACTTACATCTCCCTTAACTCAAACCTGGCAAACAGCCAACAACAGCAAGAGACATCGAAAGAGCCAAAGAAAAACATCTGGGGCAGATCAGGGGGAGCAAATAAAAGAAAGAAAGAGAAATGGAGTGGTCCAAGACAGAAAGAGTTGCTGATTGGTGCAATCCAGGAAAGGGAGAGAGGGGGAACGGACTAGTGGGCCATACCCCAATCGGAGGAGGAGAAAGGCGAGTGTTGAGACGGGGAGTGAGCATGTCGTAGGAGAGGCGTGGGTCGCCTCAGTGCTCAGATGGAGAGAGAGGCGCTGGGCAGTGTGGGGCGGCGACAGCAGCGAGAGAGCGAGCGAGAGGGAGCCGCTCGTCTGTTTCATATAAATGAGGAGCTTAATGAAGTCGGGAGCGCGGGACTTATCTCAGCGCAAAGCTTGATAAGAGCTGAGCGTTGGGGAAGGGTAGGGTGGCGGGGAGCGCTCGAGCAGAGGAGGTCAACACAATTACAATCATGGTCGTAGACACGTCTGCCACGGGCCCCACTGCGGAATTGGGCTCAATAAGGTTTCAACTGCAGCACACCCGTTTGCTTTATTAGCTTTTCCCTTTGACTTAATCTCATGGGGGGAGCCAGAGAAGGGGAGGAGAGAGAGAGAGAGAGAGAGAGAGAGAGAGAGAGAGAGAGAGAGAGAGAGAGAGAGAGAGAGAGAGAGAGAGAGAGAGATCAAGTGAGAAAACGTATTAGAGAATGAAAATATATATTACACAGGCATGGGTGTGAACTCCAAAGCCAGCCTAATAAATCTGCTGGGATCTAAGATCTTAGTTGTCTTACAAAGCAATATGTGAGTGGTTATCACCACTACTCCTTCCTTCTCTCTCTCTCTCTCCCTCTCTAACTCTTTCTCTCTCCAACTCTTTCTCTCTGTGTGTATGCCATGCACACACACACACACACACACACACACACACACACACACACACACACACACACACACACACACAGAGAAGGGAAGTGAGCCCCTGTGCTGTCTCATTCCTATCGTAATCTCTCCCTAATCTACTCCATCCTGAGACTGGATTATGTGGCAGTGATGAGAAGCTGTAATGCACCCACACTTGCTAATGAGGCTTCATCCCTGCTTCCCACACATGCCCCAGCGCTGCTGCTGCTGTCACTTGTCTGCTGACCTTGGCGCCCGCTCACCCGCCTGCCCTCCCGCCACCACCGCCGCCCGCCTGCCTGCCTGCCTGTGTCCAGTGATGACGGGGCAGTGCGGAGGGAGGGAGGCTAAGCTGCATGTGCTCTATAGGCTGCTGGGAGCATTAGTGAATCTCCCCCAGCACCGGACACTCAGCCACCGCCTGTTTGGGGCCGTTTTAATCCTGTCAGCCCTTCTCTAGGCAATAGCAGTAATTACCTTTTCTCTGAGCCCTGGCATATATACTGGAGCTCTGTGCAGAGGCACTGGCCCCTGCACTCCGCTCCTTCTCTAGTCCAGACACCTAAAGCCTGGGGCAGCAAGCACAGCGCTCACCCCTTTCTTTCACCTGTCATGCACTCCACATTCTCTCCATCTCGCCTTTCATCATCCTTCTCTGCCATCAGTTTTTCACCCTCGTTTTTTGGCCAAGTTCCTCTCTCTGCCCATTATCTCTCATTCCATCCCCTCTGATTTAGGATCAGTGCACTTTGGGCTTCTGTCCTCTCCATTCACATACTCACACTTCTCTTCATCCTGTCTACTGCTCATCCTCCCTTTTTTCCACCCCAGTCTTCCTCTGCGTGTCTCTCTCTCTCTCTCTCTCTCTCTCTCTCTCTCTCTCTCTCTCTCTCTCTCTCTCTCTCTCTCTCTCTCTCTCTCTCTCTCTCTCTCTCTCTCTCTCTCTCTCTCTCTCTCTCCTACTTGCCCTGCTCTTGCTTCCCCTCCGTATTCTAGTCCTCAGCATTCAGTGGATCAGCCCCCTCAGGGAGACGCACAACTTTCCTTCCAGAACACAAATCCTCCACTAGGTATTTGCAGAGGATTAGAAGGAAGAAAGGACGATGCCCAGGTCTGCAGATCCTCTAGTGCCTTGTCTAGCTTTGGCAAAAGCAGCTATGGTTCGTTTCAGTCAACTGATTCCTGGGTAATTCCATCATTATGTGACAGGCATGGGGTCTGGTGTGTTCACACAAGAGAGCTGATGATTTATGCAGAGTTCAAAGTACCAAAGGAAAATATCCTTTTTATTATTACCTCCGCCAAGGAGGTTATGTTTTCGGTTGCGTTGGTTTGTCTGTTTGTTTGTTTGTTTGTTTGTTTGTCTGTTTGTTTGTCAGCAGGATAACTCAAAAAGTACAACACGGATTTGGATGAAATTTTCAGACAATGTGTATATTGGGACAAGCAAGAACTGATTCGATTTTGGTGGCGATCGGTGATCTAGAACATGATCTGGAATTGATATTTCGTTGGCAGAGGTCTGCGCTCTCTGAAAGCTTTTCTAGTTTCTTCATGGAACGATAATTGGCAGTTTTTTTGTTTTGTTTTCCTGAAAGTACACATTCATACTGCATACAGAGGAATCCCATCCCAGCTGAGCAGCTCTCCTAACAAGCTCCTGATGTAAGTAAGGCTAGGAGAGCAGAGGAAAGGTGGCGCCCTGGCCTGTGTGTCCCCGGCCCGGGTCTCATAAGACTGTGTCTGGGTGACTTCCCCCAGAGAATAGCTCGATACTAATAAAAGCATAATCTACTGGCCTGCCTGATTGATAGCTCTCTTACAGTCTGATCGATCATAGCCCTCTTTAAGCCCTCTACACGAGGCCTGGTCTCATGTCGCGGACTTGGCATTTCCTTCCTGCTGTCGGCTTGCATCAGCGTCTCTGTATTGACCACACAACACACCACAGTATGCAGATCAGTCCATGCAGCTTGCTCCTCTCATGCTAGCAGTCATAGGCTGCATCTTGATACACTTGCTGTTGTATTACAGGTGCAAAGTGTACTTGCCTTAATATGGTTATTTGGCTGCGCTCTTTTCTTGTCTTCAAAGATTCCATTATCAATTCTTTCCACTCACGTGCTCAGGCTGCACTGCATCAACCTCTCACTCACTAAAATATTCATTGTGCTGTTAGCTGATCATAGCTGCCTATGTTGTGGGGCAGACTGCTCTGCTCCTGCCCAATAAGGGCACAACCTTCATGGCCATAAGCGGACAGCCCCGAGGCTTCAATTTCCAGTCCACGTGCCCACGTTATCAAAATTCAGCCCTGCTCAGTCAATGGAAGCATTTGCAATACATGCGCAATATATTACTTTGAGGATGCAATCCTTTGTCAGAAGGACAAAGCTGATGAAGTCAATGGCAGAAGGTGAAAAACAACCCACAAGGCCTTTATCCTGTGGACACTCGCTGATTACCAATGAATTTGAGCCATGCTGCTCAATAACAGGTTTCAAATTGAAAGCCATGGTGGATCATCAACATTCACAGTACTCTAAACAACAGATAAAGAGAGTTAATAACAGGGTCCTCAGAGAACCTATTTAAGGGCACAAGTTTTAATGCAACTGAGTTTAACTGGGTTGGCCAGGGAGATGTGGCAAAAAGTAAAGATATATGAAAATGAAATTCTTATAGCGCTTGAAAGAAAGGATTTGCTGAAATGTGCACTGTTTGAAACGCATCTCCTTTTCCCCGACCACTCCACTACAATTCAAAACCCATTTCGCTCAGCCCTTTTTCATGCGGTCAGGATGAGAGGGTACCTGACATCAAAGTTCTTTCTTTTGTTCTTTCCCCAGAGGGAATCTTTAAATACTCTGCTGAGTAGTGCACAAAAGTCCATAGAAAAATATTCGCAGACAGAAATCAGACCAGATGCAAGTGAGGATGGACCAGAGAGTGAGCAACGCAGGTTTCTCCCCTCTGGGACTGTTCAATTCCATCTTATGAATTTACATGAATGCACAATCACATGGAAATGTGGGTTGAAGTTTAGGTTAACTCCGTAAGAGCAATCGCAGAGGACAGGGACAGGTGCAGGCGCAGAAGAGAGAGAGAGCGGGAGAGAAGTTGTGGAGATAACAAAAGTGGTAAAAGTGGAGGCGCGTTGTTTTGAGCTCAAGTTTTGCCTTAAAAAGAGCCTTGGCGTGCTGTTTGGCTGTTCAGATCCTGGCAGCGCTTTGGTGTGCAACTGCTGTAGCACAACAACAGAAATGAAAGAGCGAGGCTCCATGGGAGGAAGAGAAAGAAGGAGAGAGGACGGGTGGGAAGAGTGCTAGCGTCTCCCACATGCACAGCAATCCCCAAAAGACAAAGGGCATAAAGAATAGAGCTGCAGAAGGTAAAGCAGTCACATGCACCACATCAAACACGAGCTGCAGTCTGCATCTGCAATGGCTTGCACTGGGAATAGATTTAGGACCTATTTAGGATTGATACGACATCAATGGCTTGGTTTACTTCTACATGTTCTGCTACACATCGAGTCAGTTGCCTTCTATGTGGAACATTTATGATTTATAATAATGGACCAAAGTTTTACCATTACAAGTAAATGTTGTACAGAAACTCTGACCCTTTCCTTGTGGCAATAGATTTTTTTTTTTCTTTAATTAAGAAGATGTTGACAAGAGTAAATCATTCAATGACAATTTTCCACCCGGTTTGAGTTTAGTGTTGAGGTCCTCCATTAGAAAGTGCAATCAGCTGTGTTCTATTAGAAGGCCTCCACCACCACCCACCAGCCCCCCACCCCCACCCGCCTGTGGCCTTTGAGGGTTTCCCCCACTGAGTTAGCATCTCTTTGCGTCATGGCTTTTTGGCAACAAGTGAACGAGGTGGATACGTTCAACTTTCTCTCATCCTTTCCGGTAACTTGATGGTGAAATCAACTGAAGAGTAACATGAAGATGATGACTATGTTTTAAAGTACTGATAAAAAATTAATTGAATTGAAAATGACTTTCCAAGAGTTAATTGCTTGAACACATATAAAACTGCATTAATAGAACTGATGGATATTCCAAAGCCTCTGAAGCGTAGTTAAATTATAATGCTCGATGAAATAAATTGGAGCGACCAATCATATATTACAACACTAACTGGGTCAAGACTGTCCTCAGAAAAAAAGCAGCGATCTGTCAGTCTGCTCCAATTAGCCATGGCAACTTCCAGCCCAGGAATCAGGAGCAGAGAGACGGATGGATTTCAGAGACTGGCAGCAAGGTGGGCGCACTTGTGAGCCTCACGCTGATCTGATCAGATGGTGCACGTTCATTAAACTCTTATCATTATGCTTTAGTATGCAAATAAGTCTCTGCCCCTCAATTTACCAAGACTATTAATATCTCTGACACATAAGACTCAAATCCCTTTTTTGGCTCGGCACCAAATCCAAAGGGGGCCCTGCTTTTCTGTCTTTGGGGGAGAGACTGAGGGTGTGGGTGGGGGTGGGGGTGTGGGTGTGGGGCAGGGTGACATGTGCTCAAGGACATGGGTCTGCAGTGCATTAAGCACAAAGAGAGAGCCCCATACAGTACACTCCTCTGGGCAATACCAGAGACAGACAGACAGACAGGGAGCTGAGCTGAGCCGAGTCTCTCATGGATTAATGCAGAGGTGTCCTTCACAAGCAAACATGTCTGTCAATCAGGCCTCTTGGAGCTGGGCAAAAACACAGGAGGGGAGAGAAGGGGAGGAGGACAGAGAGAGACCTTGGACTTGTGGAGAATCTGCTCAGAGACAGTCAGGCATGACGAGGAGCAGGCTTCAAGAGTGCAGGCCTCCAGGCATAACAATGGGCCTCTACTGGGAAATTGGGGTAAACAGAGTGGGGACATGGGGTATGAACATGCAGTGTGTGTGTGTGTGTGTGTGTGTGTGTGTGTGTGTGTGTGTGTGTGTGTGTGTGTGTGTGTGTGTGTGTGTGTGTGTGTGTGTGTGTGTGTACGCACGCATGTGTAAATAGCAAGTGGGATTTCATTCAGCTCTCAAATGATGAGTGCTGGACATGAAAGCATGACTCCAAACGGGATTCCTGACAATCCCAGCGTCCCCAAATCTAATCTCCTGAGCCCTGCAAAGGTCAGATGGCTGGGATGGGCTTGTTCT
Organism: Sardinella longiceps; assembly: GCA_027497455.2. Lineage (NCBI taxonomy): Eukaryota > Metazoa > Chordata > Actinopteri > Clupeiformes > Clupeidae > Sardinella > Sardinella longiceps. Next base: position 29,249,876 of record JAODXP020000027.1, read on the forward strand.
CTGCACCTCCCTTTCTAATAAGAGCCTGACGGCGCCTCATCTGCACAGACACTGATGGATAGTGTTCTGTCGCAGTGAACCCCCCCCCCCCCCTCCTGCATTTACTTTGAGGATGATGATGGCCTCGCTTTGATGATGATGATGGCCTCGCTTTGAGTTGGCTTTCAATTGCAGCCCGTTTCGTCACACTTTGTAGTATATGCAAGTATGATTTCTATCTCTCTTCCAATTCTTGCTCTTCCATTCTTTCCACGTTACTTATTTAGTCAAATCCATTCCTAGCACTACGGTGAAGCACTGGCAGTGTTAGCGTCCAATAAGCCCCACACAGGCTCAGGTTCATTTCCTGAATAGAAGTGTAGTGTGCATGATCCCACTTCCCTCCCCCATGCCTGACAAGACACTTCATAGAGACACTCTTGCCCTTGCAGATAAGTGTACTACAAGAAAGGGTGTGTAAGGGGAAATATGAGATTAGTGTGTCTGAGAGTATGCACAGGGAAATATAAGATTAGGGTGCTATAGGAGAGAGTATGCAGGTGGAAATATGATATTAGTGTACTATGAGAGTATACAGAGTGAAAATATCACATAAGTGTACTACGTGACAGTGTATGCAGGGGGAAATGACAATTAGTATGAAGACAGTATGCAGGGGGAAATAAGATTAGTGTGCTACAGGAGAGAATATGCAGGAGGAGATATGATTAGTATAATGGTACACAACTGTGTATGTAGGGAAACCTTAGATTAGGGTGCTACACAGTTAAACAGGCAGGGGGAAGGCAGTATTCTTCATGGGAGAGTATGCAAGGGAAAATATAAAGAGGGCAGGAAAGAATGAAATCTTAGTAAGGTCTAAGGACAGAGTTGACCTTGGGCATAGAGTTATTTGGGACTGGGGACTTTGCTGAAAAGTAGTGTGTGTGTGTGTGTGTGTGTGTGTGTATGTGTGTGTGTGTGTGTGTGTGTGTGTGTGTGTGTGTGTGTGTGTGTGTGTGTGTGTGTGCGCATGTGTGTGTTTGTTTGGGGGACTAAGGGGACAGGGGCTCAGCATGAGGTCCAGTCTGAGGGACTTACCAGAGGTGAAGTACCAATCAACCTCACACAGCCACTAATCAGAGCTGATCTCCTGCCAGCTACAGGAGTGTGTGTGTGTGTGTGTGTGTGTGTGTGTGTGTGTGTGTGTGTGTGTGTGTGTGTGTGTGTGTGTGAGTGAGTGTGATATGTGCGAGCGTGTGGCGTGAGAGAGAGAGAGAGAGAGAGAGAGAGAGAGAGAGAGAGAGAGAGAGAGAGAGAAATGGAGAGTTTTACAGAGATACATCAAAGGCAAGCATGTTGGAGTGAGCAAGGGCACTGTGTATGTGACTGTCACCTTCCTTGACAACATTTTGCTACTACATACACACACACACACACACACACACACACACACACACACACACACACACACACACACACACACACACACACACACACACACTCACCCATTGATCCACTTCAAACAGAAGTGCGTGATTGCTGAATAAACTGGCCCTCATTTCCATAATCAGCCATCATTCCCCATTTCATCACTCTCCACAAACCAGTTGCACTCACTCACTTCAAAGCAAACTGACATTTCATATAAACATATACATCATTATGCATAGATATTAGATTTTCTTTCTCTTTTTTCATTGGTGCGAATGTGTGAGCCCTGCTTACGGCGGAAATAAAACTGAAACATTAATGTGCATGGAGATAAGTGGAGAGAGAGAAGGGAGAAAATGGGAGGAATAAACACAGTTGATATTTCATAAAGCCAGGCTCCTTATCACACTTTCATCTGCCACAGACGTTTCAGACGCAGAATTGCTTTCGATCTCCCTCACCCCTGCCATTCTACTGATAACAACTCACTTTAATTCACTTTCTCTTTTTCATTTTTCTTCCCGTTTTCTGATGTTTTTAATCTCCAAACTCAAGCCCCCATCCCCTCTTCCATGTGCAGTCAGTGGTGGCCCCCTGTCCTGTCCATCAATCCCACTGGTGACAGGCAGGCAGTGTAGCAGAGCTGCTAGCAAATCAATCCAATAGGATTCTTTTGAAGATCACAAGCCCAGACAGACATGGCTACACACACTGCCTTTGTTGGCCTGAAACTCAGCTAGTTAGCATGTACAGCCAGACGCAACAAGACAAGACAAGTGAGAGCATCAGCCTTTCAGAGACGTATTTGCAAAAACAATGCACTTTTTAAAAAGGTCTGAACAAAATGTTCGGTCATATTGTTACCGGTAGTAGTGCTGCACTAAGGACAAACTAGTATTGTTAAGTTATAAGGCTGCTTTCTTTCGGAATGTGGCAGTGTTTTTTGAGCTGGCTGTCACACATAGTGATCTGTCCTGCATCTCAGTCTGGCCAGTAGCCTAAGCTATTTCTACTTCTTTCTGTTCGCCTGAGATAGGAAACCAATCAAAAAAACAATCTTTTTACACGACAGAGGCGGGCTTAAGACTTCAAATTGTGATGCATCCCTCTCTCTCATCTCTGCACTTATTGGTCTGATTGGCTGTAGGCATTTTGATCGACAGCAGGTCTTTTAATCACACTTCTCCCACCCATCTCCACTTTTCTACATAAACCTCAAGAGCTGTCATTCCAGAAACACTGAGTTACTGAGTTAGTGCAACCTCACTGATTACCTCGTTTCTTCCAGAGACTCTCCTGGCAACAATGAGCTGGATAAGTCCACGTTTGTTGCTCTCGATTGACATGGATTTGCGTAACGTTTCCATGGCTTCCTGATTGGTCTTGCCCAGCAAAGACTCTCCGTTGACAGCAATCAGCTGGTCGTTGACATGCAGACGTCCATCCTAGAGATACGCACACAACACAACATAGCTTCACTTCCCATCTGCTGGCTTGAACTTGACAAAGTCAACAAGTTTTGAGCAGGCCAAAAAACATCATGACCACTGATCAAAAATGAATCGTTCATCAAATACTTTTCCAAGAAAAACTAGAACTGATCCTGGTTAAAACCTGAAGCCTTCTGAGGTGAAAAACAAATTGAGCCACAGATCAGCATACTGTATTTCAGTCAACTCTATAGAAAGTGATGTAAAGAGGCAGAAGAGGGCAGTAAGTGTTGAGTCTGAAAGCCTTTGTGCAGCCTTTGCTCTCAGGCCACGCTCTCAATGGCTTCTCTTAACATTGCCTTTTTTACCCTGTAACCATGGAAACTGAAGTTTTCTGCAAAGAGATGACAGCAGCACGGAGTATTATAGCTAAATAAATAAAAAAATAAATAATAAAGTAAGCGCTGTGCTGACAGTGTACACAAATACTTGTACAAACAGCCTATTTTCATCTTTCCCTCTGTCATTTACTTTCACAGCCGAATGGATAAGGCTATGATTTGAGCCCATTGTTTGTGACTTTGACATCATCAGATGACTCTCACCTTGCAAGCAGCTCCACCGTTGATGATAGACTTGACAAAAATGCCCAGGTCTGCATGGTTTTCTTTGGAGCGGTTGCCCTTGACACTGACACCTAACCCTGCAGATCCCGAGTCATTTAGAGGAATGTCAAACGTCAGGAACTCCCGTGTTCCATCAGGGGTCAACACGAGGTCATCCTCTTCTGGCTGCTGAAGCAGATAGAGAAAATTACAAAAAAAAAGTTGTAGTGAGAGGAGATAGAGAGCCAAAGTTATCACACTCTCACTCTAAGCTACCGTTTGGTTTGATTCCTCGTCACGCTGAAAAGCTTGTCAAGTGTGACAGAGGGGATCGGACTCAACTTTGATGATGGCAGGTAACAATTTCCTCCTCTCAAGTAGGCCACACATTTTTATTCAGCTGGGATCTTTAAAGGAAACCACAATCCTTCAGGCACTATCGGTAAAAGGGCACCTCTAAGTTGTGTTCTTGCTCAGAGAGCTTGTGTTCACTTGTCCAGACCAAACATTAGCTTCAGTGGCAGCTACAGGGACATGACTGATTGTTTAAACTAGTTTATGCATGAAATCAGACTCTAGCTGCCCCATGGGTGTCAGACATCTCCCATCCACAAGAAAGTCTACTGAGGGAATGGCACAGAGATAAAGCAACCTTCATCAGCAGTGCTGATTTGTGGGGGAAATCACTCTGGGATTCTTTGAAGGCACAGAAAAGCAGATGAATGTGATAGGAAGAGAAGGGGGGCACATGATGAACCCCAGGAATGAAAAAAAGGCTAATTATGTTTGTGTGGGTGCTACGGTGTAAGGAGGAGATGCTTTGATGGACAGGGCAGCTGGACCTGCATATCAAATATGAATATGAATAAAATCATTCTGTGCTAAGCTAGGCTGGCCCATGCATCTTAATTAGGCCTGTTTCATAGCATGGCTGTTGGGCGTGCACATCCCTTAGTGAGAAAGACAGAGCAGACAGCAATGCTGGTGTGTACTCCTGCGCTCACATTCAATGCCAGGCAATCTTGATGCATATTTTCCAGCAAAATGCTTCTCTTAGTGTTCAGATGCAACAATCACACCTTCATTAAAATGTATGCATACAATTCAAACTATAGGGGAGAACCTTTGCAACCCAACACATTAACAGGGATCATGTTGAGTTTACAACCCAGCGTGATGCATAGTGAGCTGTCTAGTGTAGATGAAATCTTTGTAAACACGGTATTGCCTAACACACCAAGCAGAACATGATAAAGTAAGGCTACCCAATTCAAAAAGAAATGAAGAAATGTTAAAATAGAGGGTAGATAAATATAAAAAATACATTGCATTCCTAAATAATCCTCAGAAAGGATTAGTCCATATTTACTTCAAATGTCACATATATGCAATTGCTAAATTATTTCAAATGTCAGGGTGCTTATAGGTTTCTGCAAATGGCTATAATAATATTTCAACAATTTGCATATAAATGGTTCACATAGACAAAAAATTGGTATGGCCGATTGAAGTCAAATTCCTTGCACATACACAAATTCACATGAATTCAAAAACGCCTGCATGCACACTGCCACCAAAGCTGTTCAACGTCAAGTATATTTGACTTGCTATTTTCAGTGGGCTTCTGAGTTCATACAGGTTTCACCCCAACACACACACATACCCACACACACACACACCCCACACACACACACCCACACACACACACACACACACACACACACGCACACACTCATATGTGCATAGCACATACTGCTGTCCCCACAGGAATCGCTTTAATCAAAGTCCATCTTTAGCCCAACCTCAGATGAGTACACATTGCCAAGGTCACCATGACAACCACAGGAGCAGGTGGCGTACTGTCAGGAAATACCACAGCTGGGCAGGTGGGGGGTGGCTTTTAACTCCAACAACATTCTTACAAGAGCTAACACAAGCTATACATTATTTATTTACGCAGCCCTACTCTACTATTCATTCTCTCGCTCACACCAAACTGACAGACGTGTCTGAAATAATGGACTAGTCGGGGGCTGAGGAGAGTGAGGCATTTTCTTTTTTTTTTTGAGTGACATCATTTTGGGGTTTTTGTCAAGTGTACTCTGTTTTGACAGATGCACTCTCTGCCAAAAAGCACCCATGGCAACAGAGATATATGACTCTCACAAACACTGTAGACACTTTAGATGAATGGCCCTGCACATCCTCATAGTCTTCATTATTAATGAAGGCTTTTTATTAAAAGGCGGGGAGTCAGTTTTGAGGTGTGGTCGGTGAGCAGCTTTAAGCCAAGCCGTTAGAGAACTACAAGCTACTGGACACAAACATTTGCACCTTTGCACAGGTTGCACCTTTGCGACATTTCCACGTTTATTTTAATTTAGTAATTTCTATCTTCCTGAAATGAAAACCAAAGTCAAAGTGAAAGAATTTCTGCAATAATTTGCATGGAATTGACTGCAACCACATTCTTCTTACTAAAAATGTAAAAGTGTTTTTTTTTTTTTTTTTAAGTATTTTATACTAATCAATACACAATACACACACAGTGTGTGTGTACGTGAGTGTATGTACACGGTACGTATGCAGTGATTGTAATTTGCACAGATCCTTCTCTGATCAGAAGCTGTCTTAGTGGCATCCAACTACCTGCCTCCTCCCTCCCCACTGGCTAGCACTGTGGGGATATGCCATGCTTCCTTCCAGTCACAGCCAATTATGTGCTCAAGCAATTCATTAATTCAGAATCAGAGATGATGGCACGCTTCCACTGCTTCCTGTTGTTCCAGGAGAGAGAGAGAGAGAGAGAGAGAGAGAGAGAGAGAGAGAGAGAGAGAGAGAGAGAGAGAGAGAGAGAGAGAGAGAGAGAGAGAGAGAGAGAGAGAGAGAGAGAGAGAGAGAGAGAGAGAGAGAGAGAGAGAGAGAGAGAGAGACTCGACTGTCTGTGGGAATCAAAGCAGAGGAGACATGCAAGTCTCCCAGAGCGCCTGGGTGGGTTTGTGGGTGTGCCTTTGCCTCCTCACCATTTGCCTTGTTTGTTCATTTCAGGAGATGAAGAGAAAGGGTGAAAAGCAGACACTGAAAGGAGAGAATAAGCCTGAATAAATCAAAACAAATAAACAAGAAATAAAAACAGTCCCTCTGTCGCACCCCCACCATGCAGATGACTGCTAGTCCAACTCTGCCACCTCAAAGATTTTCCTGCACATCAGCACCTGGAACAATTACCCACCCTGGAAGTGTTCTCTCTGCACACGCCCAAATTCAGTGACATAAAGGTTACTGGAAATGAATTTAAAAAGGCCTAAAAGAAATCACTCAAGGATGTAATTGCAAAGAGGGCCCGTGCATGATAAGTATAGTAGCAAAAATTTCATGCCACTGTTTCTTTTTTTCTGGCCCAATGACAGAAGATAAAGGCTCTGCATTAAAACAGTCCTTGGATGAAGTGGAGATGAAGCTTGTCAGTCTCCCTTTATTTCAGTGTAATTAGAGGCAGAAGAAAATGGATGAGTGCTGATATGGACAATGGGTTCCATTGTTGCTGGGCACCCAGGGGTGCAGAAGGCTGGGGCGCTATAGGATTACTGTATGCATCTTACACATTCCTGCTCACTATAGGACTATGCACCTTGGCCATTCCACATGGACAAACCAAATAGCTAAGTGGTCATCATTTGACTAAAATAGCCAGACATTCAGAATCTCACATTTTTTGGATAAAAGTGTCTTTAGCTGTTGAAACAAACTACGTCTCAGCAAATATAGAGTGCAAAACACTTTCACTTTACCATCTTTGTGTGCACATCATTAATCTCATCATTCATCATTTAAAAGCAACAGGAAAAGCAACAACAACAACAACAACAACAACAACACTAATTCACCTATTTTAAGTACTGAATTTGTAAAAGGCCCAGTAAAGTATACTTAATGTCTTGGCATATATTGTATGATAAAAATAACACTTGACTTGACAGAGCTCCACTTAAAACAATTATAGCTACTTTATGCCAAGCCAAAATTCTAGTTGGAGAAAATACAAAATTTCCTAGTACAAGTTGTCAGGACTTTGAACATCTATTCTATATTCAAGTTTCCCAGTGACAGAAAATATCCGAGCCATTTGGCCAAACTACCTTGTTTAGCACTTACCACTCAGGGAGAGCCGCACATACACTCTACCCCAGCAGTGCACACACACACACACACACACACACACACACACACACACACACACACACACACACACACACACACACACACACACACACACACAAACACAAACACAAACACAAACACATATACACACTCTCAGAGTGTGGGTAATTACTGTAACAGCTGCTGAAAAACTACTAAATGAAAACAGGTGGCTTCCCCAGCAAACTGCTGGAAAGTCGTTAACAGAAGTGTCATTGTTCTTCTGCTGCACTTGGCAACATTGGCTTTAATTATGAGGGAGCGCTGGGTTCGAAGAAGTGAAGATGGCACAGTGTTTTGCCATACTGGCTGCCATGTTTCAAACAGCACATAAAAGCTCTGGGAGAACAATAAGGATGCTCATCTGCACAGAAAAAAGGCTGCGGGGGTGAGTAATTGAAAGACTACAGAGAAAGGAGGCAAGACAAAATAAAAAACAAGGAGCCATTACGAGATGGCTTCAAACGGGCAATTGAACTTAAACATCTTGGGCTGCTGTAATGGTGGCAGTAATTTACCCAGCAGGAGAGCGAGGCACTGTGCCACTGTGCGGAGATGCAGGGAAGATGGCCACATTGACCTGCCAGAGAGTCCCACTGAGTTTTGACTAGGGTGCATATGCTGCCAGGCCTGATGAGCGCGCACACACACACACACACACACACACACACACACACACACACACACACACACACACACATAAAGAGGACTCACAAAGAAGCCGCTCAATGCCCTCTAGGCCTCTCTAATTAGTGATGTTTGGTCATAAGCATGCATGAGTCTCAATGATTCATGAAAATGGGGCTGGGAGAAAAAAAAAGTTCCTTGCAAAGTGATGCTATTGGTTGGTTTCCCAGAGCTCTCGCTGAGAACTCTTCACAGGCTGCCAAGCAACATTTTTTTAGCTTAATGTAACTTAGTGGTAATCTTATAGAGTTTGATAAGAATTTGCCAAAAAGTCAGCATTCACAAGAGCGTCACCTAAAATAGTGAGGTAGAAGCCTCTTTTGAGAGGTGCGATAACATAGCTCCAGGTGACTGTGAATTTATTCATTGTCAAAAATTTTAAGAGCTTAAAGAAACGTTGCATGATTATTTCTCTTCACACATTTTTCACCCTGTGAACTTGGCAAGAGACCTTTCATATAAAGTTAAGACAAAGGACAGGCTGTCCTGGTTTCTACTCTCGTTTGCACTTTGTTCACAGAAAGTTGCAGCACATTACCTCATCCTTACTGTAAGAGAAGAGAGATTTGGAGAGCATAACTCTCAGCAGACAGCTAATTATGTTAAAACCAGCAAGTCTCAGGATCAGCTAGACAGTTTGTCACCAATAAAAGAAAAAAAAAAAGTTGTGATCTATTCAGCTAATGAATAAAATGTCTGCAACTCGCCTAGTAAATAATCTATCCTGACAAGGCTCTTTTACCTGAGTCAGGTCCCTGTATAAATAAGATTTGAGATGAAAAGATGAGCTATTCCAGGCCTCTCTGTTTGTTTCTGTATTTCTTTGTAGGTTTGTACTATGCATGTATGTTTACTTGTGAAAAATAAATAAATAAATAAAATAAATAAAATAAAGCGTGAGATAAATATGCGTGTAATTCACATCTACGAATCAATGAGCTCTCCTGGCCAACACCCTTGCTGCCCCTGCACACCGTTTCCATGGAAACAGTCAAACGGATCTTTACTATGCAACTCATACCCACAGTCCCTGCAGTTGTGCCTTGCCATCCTTGACTACCTTCACTCACCGCGCTGCGCTGCCAAGTCTCTCCTTAAATAAGTGCAACTGTTTCCCCCGTGCCAAATAGAGAACACATATAGAGACTGCATGTCAGCACTGCAGTCAACTTCTACTTCCACACACTGAGAGGTTTCCAGGTAAGGAAGAGAGATCCTAATGCCTACACAGCGCTAGTATAACCTGGCCAAGCCCTGATGGCAGTAGGACAATGGCTGTACCTGACAGAACATGGCCTCTTTAGTTTGGATATTATGTGTCCTCTATTGGGGACAATAAATAAAGGGTTCAATACCAAACAGGATATGGCTCAGCACAATAGCGATAATGTAAACTGTGGACATTTGAGATTATACAAATGTGAAGAATAGAAATAAAATAAAGAGAAGGCTTAATGCACTACTAGAAGTAGAGGGAAAAACAGACTGGTGGTTGGTGTGTATCTTTGGCTTCTGCACTCCATGAAAATGCAAACAAAGAAGGGAAATGGGTTGGGGGTCAGGGGGGCTTTGAACTATTAACTGGGAAATAAGTGTTATTAGTGGCCAGCATTTTGGCACATTTTAGACTTTTTGTAATGAAAAGACCTCAGTCAAGATGAAGCTGCAAAAATTACAAGTTGGATCTCTTTGAAAGCTGGGTGGATTCTGTTTGCCTGCACTTGATGTTATAGCCACTGTCACTCATTTATCTGCCCCTCACCATGGCAACTATAAATCAGACTGTCAGAGTAATGTGAGTCTCAAATTAATTGCACAATTAAGATTCTCAGAAAGCTTGGCAGATCCGGCCCCTAATGGATCCATGACAAGTTTCGATAGAATCATAAAGGAGAATTTAATGTAGTGGCTAATTGCTCTTCTGTGCGCCACACAATTGTAAAAAGCGACACCAACCCTGCCAGCGCTCTGGGGATCAGGGAAAAATGTATATGTGATATTGAGATATTTGGTGCGTCTTTTTGTTGTTGTTGTTGTTACCTCCGCCATGGAGATTATGTTTTCGGTCGCATTGGTTTGTCTGTTTGTCCGTTTGTCTGTTTGTCAGCAGGATAACTCGAATGTACTGCACGGATTTGGATGAAATTTTCGGACAATGTGTATATTGGGACAAACAGGAGCTGATTCGATTTTGGTGGCGATCGGTGATCCAGAACATGATCTGGAATGCATATCGTGTCTGTGACCACATTGCCTTGGCGTAGGTCTGCGCCCTCTGAGCGCTCTTCTAGTTTTGTTTTGTTTTTAAGTGTGTGGCTAGGCTAAGGTTAAGGTCACCAATGTATTAAAAAATTCCACAAACATTCAAAAACATTCAAAAATATTGAATGCAACAAAGCTACATGTAAACCCCTCACCCCCACAACAACACTGCAAACACCGTGTCTACATCTGATATGGCTGTTGAAATCAAACTCCTAGCATGTAAGGTAAACTTTCTAGTTGCTGAACTCAACAAGTTCTGGAATTGTGTGTTTATTTAGCTACCGCTTCATTTTGGGTGTCTCATACTGGTAGTAATAATATCTCTCTCTCTCTCTCTCTCTCTCTCTCTCTCTCTCTCTCTCTCTCTCTCTCTCTCTCTGGACATAGTGCACAGTGAAGCGTGACATTGAGTGATTTATTTGGCAGAGGGTGGAGGGTGATGTGCAATCTTCATGCACAACATGCCATCCCAGCCCGGGTGGTGGCTCACAGTGGGGCTCCCTGGGAGATGAAATGAGATGAGAAATAATTGGACTGGAGGAGTGTTGATGGGTTCGGGGTTCCCATATTGGCCTATATTGGGATATTTACTTACATACCACAGTCAGACAACTCCCAAAATAGAACAGGTTTGGCCTCAATGTCACACACAGTACTATTCCTAGTGAAAACAAGACAACCCTGACATATCAGTGGTTTCATGCTTTCACTTTCCACAACTGATATCCACTTTGTGCCTTTGGAAATTGGTTTTGGGTAGTTAGTAGGAAAAGAACTCTATATGCATGTCATGGTAGGATGTAATATCTGCAACAGTTGATAGCAAATGAGTTATTTGCACTTATGTTCACTCTACTGTGCAGCAATGTTCAGTGAAATACAGTAAGTCTCACTAAAATATTCAATAATTTTGATATTACCCTGTATCAGAATGAAAGATTTTACTCTTACTTGGACTATGTTTGCAGACATAGTCCAAGTGCTTTGCAGACGCAGTGGCAGAAATGTAGCGGTGCGGCATGGTACGGTATATGTGTGCATGTATGTAAGCTTTGACTGGTCCTGCCTCACTACTCCAGCAGTTCAGGGCATTAGTATGGTGGGTAATTGCATTGGTAGCATGAATAATTCAAAAGCAGCCCTGCATGAGGTGTGTGTTCAGGGGTGTGTGTGTGTGTGTGTGTGTGTGTGTGTGCGCGCGTGTGTGTCACCAGACCAGAGTGGTACGATTTCATCAAGTGCAGGTTCCTTTCTCTCACATCTTACAGTTTGCTCAAGCAAGTCGATTTTCTGCAGATCACTTTCGTATTTCTTTTTCCCTTCCTTTTTTTAAGTCAATTGCATGGCAGCAGTTTCATGTGATTCTATCTCATTTCTTTCCCTCCCTCCCTCCCCCCTCCTCATGTCTGTCATCAGGTCAGCTCTTTCCCTCCTCACTATCTCAGTCCTCCAGCTCTCCCCACTCGCTCTCCGTCACCATGCTTCTGGGTTAGGCTAGCTAGCATATCTCCCTATCCACCTGTCCATCTAGCTCGCCTCTTTATCGCACCTGCAGCATCTCCCCGTCTGTCAATTCTCTCCTTTCCCCCTCCTGCAGATAGAGCTCCAGCTCCAACTCCCATCTCACACACAATCACAGCCTCCTGCAGCAGGACTTGCAAAATGTCACCTCACTACCTCACTAGAGAAATGGGACATTAAAAGTAAAACCCAGTGAAACTGCACACAATAAATAACTAAATAAATATCTTTATAATATTCTAATAAATATATATTTAAATTTAGTTCATCACCACATATTTCTCTGTTCCCATTTACATATACTATTTGCTATCCTCCGGGCCACTAGAGGGAGTGGGAATCAGTGTCTAATTTCAGCATTTCCACTGTGCACCCCCACCTGCAGTCTAAAACCACTGCCTCTCAGTCAAGATGTGGGCCTCTCCAAGGACATGCTTCCATTGATTAGAGCTCTTCAATGTCCAATGAGTTCAGTGAACCTTTAGACACTTGTTCTTCTTTTCATTCTCTCCCCCCCCTCTCTGAAAGGCTGAGGCCGAGGCTGAAGACTTCAAAGCTCATTTTTCTAGCGCCCATCCCCACTGGATTGTGCATAGAGCACTGAGTAAAGGTTAGCGCTGACGCCCCTGTCAATAAGTCTCTCCCTCAGACTAAAGCGCCTCTGCCCCGCTGCACTCTGGAAATGTCCACATCTCCCCAGACGCACGCCACCCAAACGCTCACAACGTCTGCCCCCGCTCAGGGCAAGCCAGCCGCACTCAGCCACAGCCCAGCTACAGCTCAGCCACAGTATTTACACATCCTCACTCACACAATTATTTAAAAATGGACAATATCATTTGGATCCCATTGACGCACTGAAAACACCTTGTGTTATCTATTTATTTTACTTTTTCATGTAGATAGAAAACGATATGCTTTTTCTGAAGTAAATACCTGGTTTCAATGATGGATAGATACAGTAGATAGATAGATGAAAAAATAGAAGAAAAGAAAACAAATCGACACCCACTTTGCACCCAAACAGTTGCTCTTAAACAGGCATTGTCCTGTGTAAATGGATAAAGCCTAGAGAGGAAAGCAGTTGTGTGGAGGTTTATCAAATACTCCTCCCACATTGACATTATGGGGATATGAAGCTAATTTCACTGCTGACATTAAAACTAGAATGGAGAAGGGGGGGGGTGTGAGTGAGAGAGAGAGAGAGAGAGAGAGAGAGAGAGAGAGAGAGAGAGAGAGGCATGTACAGTCGTTGCCTAAGAGAGACAGCACCAGTGAGAAATCTATGCCATATCTCAACTGATTTATCGCCGTGTAACCAGCGTGTGAAATGCTATCACTCTCATTTCTGACAACTCCACGACTAGGGTAATGTTCCTTGTCCATCAAGTTTTGATTTAGGACTTCCCACATTGAGAAGCTCATAATGTCCCAATGGCTAAGCTCCCTCCACCAGTCCCGCTCACATGTCTGTGATTGCATGCGTGTCTATCAGAATCCCCCATTCATTTACAGCAGTGCAGAGAGCTCCAGTAATGCCCTGCTGTCAGACTGGGAGGGATGGAGGGGGGAGATGCACAAATACATAAGAGTTAATGGGGCTAATGAAGGCATTTCTCTTCCTTTGCTCCAACGCCACTTTGATCTCTGGAATGTGCTTCATCAGTGCTCTACAGATTCTTCATTCTCTAAAACATTGTTTTCAGCTTTCTGCCTTTTTATGATTTTCTGTTGTTGTTTTTTTGTAATTTTACATTTTTTTGCCTTTATCTTTGCAAAGTCCTTTGATCTGCCTCTGTGTATGAAGTTTGTCATACAGTATAAATAAACTTGCCTTGCCCTGCCTTGCCTACTGTTTTCTACTCTCTGTAACCCACAAGTGTGTGTGTGTGTGTGTGTGTGTGTGTGTGTGTGTGTGTGTGTGTGTGTGTGTGTGTGTGTGTGTGTGTGTAGAAAAGGAGGGAGAGTGTCAGTGACAGACAGACAATAAAAGTGATTTTTTCATCACATCACTGCACTCAAACCCCAACCATGCTTCCAATCCTCCTGTCCGTGCCAATGAAATATGGCTGCATTTGCTTGGAAAATGATTAATGGTCATTCTCAGAGAATGGTTGGCAGCGTAAGGAAAAGACATCACTGCTCTTTTCAGCAGCAAAACAAGGCCATTAAATAATAGCCAGAGCTTGTCCCAGTCACATCTACTTAAGAGGCAGCAGAGACCCTCAGCAGAGATGCTGCTGTGCTTTCTTGACCAATGGTGAGGTCGCGGACATTTCCATGCCTGTGTGTGTGCGTGTGTGCGTGTGTGTGTGTGTGTGTGTGTGTGTGTGTGTGTGTGTGTGTGTGTGTGTGTGTGTGGAGGTGCGGTGGGTCACAAAGCACCTCATTGCTAATGTGATTTTTGCAAGCGTCTGGGTCCATATCTGGGTCCATCCCATCCTGATGGGAAATGGTGGCTAATAGCACTGAGGTCTCGGCTGGACTGGAATAATACAGTTTTTCTTGATAAAACACAGATGGGGGCAGACCTGTCTCCCAGATTACATTAGCAGGGGAGAGGCCGCTGGAGCTGGCCGGCTCAGCCCTTGCTCAAACACTGTAGGCAGGCAGACAGCAAGGCGGGCAGACAGGCAGGCAGAGAGGCAGAGGGCTGTGTTTGAGGTGCGTCTGAGGAAGCGAGACGCTAGTTAAACAGCCAAGAGTGCACTGAAGGCCAAAGAGCAGGTAGTGCATGAGAGAGCGCAGCTACTTAGCATTGCTACTTATCCTGCTAACCAAGACTTGGGGAAATATGAAAGGTCAGCCTTTAGTAAGGCATTCACATGCGTGGGTGTGTATGTGTGTGTGTGTGTGTGTGTGTGTGTGTGTGTGTGTGTGTGTGTGAGTGAGAGAGGGAAATACGCGAAATATGAAAACTCACCACCTCTCGGGGCAGGAATGTATCTTCTTGCCGCATGACGAGAAGACTGACTGTGCCGCCCATTGGAGTTGAGCGCAACAGAGCCACTACTTCCTCCTGAGTCTTCCCATTTAGGTCCACTCCATTCACCTGATCAACAGAGAGAGAGAGAGAGAGAGAGAGAGAGAGAGAGAGAGAGAGAGAGAGAGAGAGAGAGAGAGAGAGAGAGAGAGAGAGAGAGACCTATTGAAGTGATATGCCACCATTTGGGGAAATTCATTTTACACCTCTCCTTGAGTTAAACAGTTTAGTCTTGCCTTTCTTCAGTTCATCCAACAGTTCCCTTGATGGTAGCACTTTTAAGCTCCAGCTTAACAAAGATCATTAAATTATATTAGACAATTAGCATCTCTCCTATTATAGTCTCATAAAAGTGTGATTTTCCCCAATTACAACTTGACTCTTCTGTAGTTGCAACTTGTACTAACACCAACAGAAAATGAAAGGTGTTGTTTTTCTGGGCTGATATAACATGAAAATAGTCCCTTCATGTGTCCAAGTTCCTTGATTATTAAGAGAATGAGAGTAGCTCCATGTCATATTAGCCTAGAAATGCACCTTCTGTTGGTCGTAGTACATTTTGCAACCAGACGAGTTAAGTTTTAATTAGCAAAACTATCAGAATTCATAGTCACTTTTGAATAAGGCAGTAATAGGAGAGAAGCTAACAGTCTAATCTGATTTAATGATCTATAGTAAGGTAAGACTCAACTGTTTAACTCTAGGGGAGGTGGAAAATTAGGGTATTTCCCCAAATGGTGGCGTATTAATTAAAAAATGTTAAAGAACTTCATTCTGAGCCAAAGAGAATGGAAGTGTAAAACATTGCAATTTCCATCATCTAGCCTGTTTCTCCAGACAGGAAACAGCAGCAAGCCTTCCATCCTGTTTCATTCATGTGTCAATCACTGCTCACAATGGGAGCGGACTGAGTGAGGGAGGCAGCGGAGGCACTTTAGTGTCCACAGAGGAGCGTGAGGGGCTTTGTTTCAGGAGGCCCGGCTGGCTGCCTGGCTGCTCCACATGTCTTAGTTTAGCCTCCAGGCCGCTCCACTAAGTGACATCTGGCAGGGGGACACACAGGTGCTTCTGCAAACTGCCTCAAATCACATCAACTGCCCATTGATGACTGGACAGCATTTGTAAAGCATGCAGTAGGACATCCCATGGGAAGAGTAGGCCATTATATCATGTACATATGGCCCCCTAACAACCCGCACACACACACACACACACACACACACACACACACACACACACACACACACACACACACACACACACACACACACACACACACACACACACACACACACACACACACACACACACAGGCTCTCTCACCTCCTGTAGCCGGTCTCCGGCCTTCAAGCGTCCATCCTGGATGGCAGCCCCACGTGGCAGAATGTTCTTCACATAGATGGGGGCGGAGCCACCAATGGGGACATCTCGAGATGTGATGCTGAAACCTAGGCCTTCAGGACCTGTGTGCAAAACACACATTCATTCACCACTGGACTGGACATGTGCGCGCGCACACACACACACACACACACACACACACACACACGCAAACACACCGATACACACACACTCAAACACACAGGCTCACATGCAAAGAGTAGAGAGCTCTGTTACACCCTGGTTTGGAGTTGTGCTCTCTTCATTCATTCATTCATTCATTCATTCATTCATTCATATCCTTTATTCACCCACCCAGTTTGTGATGGTTTATGGGTGAATGCAGTCAAAATAATGTGCAGCTTAATAAGTTAACAACAACAATAATAAAAAAAAAACATCTGAAACATGTTACATTTGCCTTTGATCTTAAAGTCCTAATACTTCCAAACACTACACTTGGCTGAGAGGGAGCTCAACTAGTGTCCATAATGGCTGCTGTAGTCGTCCCATGTCACTGGTGCATGTTTCAGTCACTTCTAATGAACACGCCACACGACTACGACTCGGAGCCTCATATTCCAACAGGGAGTGTTTCGATGAAGAGATAGATCAAACAAATTGAAGCTTACTGCATCCCTGCAGACCCTAAATCCTAGAAAACACTGTTAAGGATTCAGGAATGGCAGCCTGTAAAGCAATTTGCTGTTAGTCCACAAAATGACCTTTCCTGAGTGGCAAATGGATATGAATTGTCAGCCAGAGAAAGCAAGCAGGCAGAGTAGACTGATAGTAGAAACAAGGGGACACGTCAGACAGACTGACCTTAT
>JAODXP020000027.1:29272189-29279689 GCA_027497455.2 Sardinella longiceps
GCATCATTACATTGAGCTAGATTAACCACCGCTAAATATTTATCCATGCAAAACAATCCAATAAAATTACACTATCTTTTTGAATTATCTTGGCATGGCGCTCAATCAAGAAGAAATATCATGGGGTTGGGGGGTTAGTCAAAAAAAAAGAGTCAGACTTTTGGTGATTTCTGAACTCACTTCCACATCTTTCCTCCCTCATCTCTTCTGCACCCATGATAAGAGCAAATTTGCTGGCCATGTTATGTTGTTAAAGTGTCAATAATCTGAACTATTTGATACTTTAACTTTGTTGGCTATCATGGCGTCACTTATTGTGTGTAAACCAGCCTTAAGTGATCTACAGTACAGCTGAGCCCTTGGATTCACTCCAATCCTGTGTGTCATCTGCGTGTCAACAACCCAAGTCAACAGTGGAAACATGTCAGGGCCATGCTGAACCCAAACCCAATGGAAGTGCAAATTGGCCTTCCTCACAGGTATCCATTTTGGAGACCAACGCTGCCAAAAATCTGTCTCAGCACTGCCTCTTATTTACGTTCCAAGGGAAACAAGCTCACAGAGAAATCAATGAGGCTGGGAAAAATAGGTAAAAGATAACGGTATGCCTTACTCTCTTTCTCTCTCTGTGTGTGTGTGTGTGTGTGTGTGTGTGTGTGTGTGTGTGTGTGTGTGTGTGTGTGTGTGTGTGTGTGTGTGTGTGTGTGTATTGCTCAGGTACTGCACATCACATCAGTCAACATCAGCAATACCCAACATGATATACATGATTTAATATTGAAATGAAACTTTCTCTTTTCAGTTTTCCATTTCAGGAAATGGGCCTATTGTGTGAGGATATATTTTGATTTTTTTTTTTTTTTTACTAAAGCGAAAAGAGTAAGAGGAACACTTGAGATGGCATCAAAGCCATTCTCTTTATCTTGTCTATGCAGGACAGGAAAAGCAGGACCACAAGCAATAAGGCCATAGAGCCACATAGCTATTGTCATATGAGACAGGGCTGCAAACAGGTGAAAAGTCTAAAGAAAAGCAGGATCAAGATTGAAGTAAGAAAGAGCAAAGGTGACGGGGAGGGAGGGAGGGAGGGAGGGAAGAAGGGAGGGGAGGATTGACAAGTGTGGAGCCATCAAGCCAGATTGGAGGCACAGGGAAGCATGAACTGGAAAGAAAGAGAGTGCAGAGATATGGAGGGATTTCTTTCCTGAAGAACAAGAGAGACGTGGATGTCCTTTCCTGCTGGAAAGAAGACATGGGTCTTACTGTTCGAATCGGATGTTGCGCAGATCCCCGTGATTAATCCGCACAATGCAGTCATTCTCGTGGAACAGGCCCTCCTGCTCCGCCTTCCCGCCCTTCTCCAGGCGCTTGACGAGCAGCCCCAGAGTCCTGGAAGAGCACAGCACAGTTACTGACATTCACAGCATCAGCCCACCCCTCTGACACACACACGTCTGTGTGTGTGTGTGTGTGTGTGTGTGTGTGTGTGTGTGTGTGTGTGTGTGTGTGTGTGTGTGTGTGCTTGATTGAGGTGCACCATGAATGCACACGTACAGTACAGTACAAAGACTTGAAGAAAGTTTGACATCCTGCATTAGTCTTGATGCAAACAAAGTGATGAAAGGCAGCAATTGCATTAGTAGGATGGATCAGAGCAGAGAGGAAAGTGATTGGTGAGGTGGCAGGTAGAAGTAGGGGTTAGGAAAGGTACAGAACACAGTTGGGATTTCATTATTCTCAAACCCCAGTGAAAAGCCCAAGGGATGGCAAGTACTGTAAGCTTGCGTCAGTTCAGGACTCACGACTCAAACTTGAGATAAGTTTTGAAACTTGGGATAGGGCAGACTTGTCATTACTTTTTTTCCGCTTTACATTTCCATCTTTGAAATGCGGTTGTGTCAGCTCCAGCGCAGTGCATACGGCACCAAGGACACAGACCCACTAATCCCGACTCAGGGAAATGATCATCTTAAGGCATCAGAAAAGCACCGTTGCTGTTGACAGGCTTAAAAAGTGAGCAAGTTGATGCCAGTTATAAATAACAAAGTGTGTATAAACATACGCACACGTATACAAACACACACACACACACACACACACACACACACTGCTGGAAACACAGATTTCTCTAAGCTTGTTGCCTAAGGAATACCCCCTCCCTTGCACCTCCCATCCCTCCCTTGCACACTCGCTCTAACTCTCTGGAAGTCAGCACAAGTCCCCCTGGCTTTGGTGAGCCATGCATCTGAATCTTATGCGGCGCAAAACCAGATCTGACGAACACCAATACAGCCAAATCTCCAAGTGGCTTTTAAAATAAATCAGCACCCCCTCATCTCTCCTTCTATCTGTCTCTCACTCCACTCACAAAGCTATGGCTAAGCATCAACTCTCTCTCTCTTAAAGGGGACATAGTGGCTAAGCATCAACTCTCTCTCTCTCTTAAAGGGGACATAGTGGCTAAGCATCAACTCTCTCTCTCTTAAAGGGGACATAGTGGCTAAGCATCAACTCTCTCTCTTAAAGGGGACATAGTGGCTAAGCATCAACTCTCTCTCGTCTCTTAAAGGGGACATAGTGGCTAAGCATCAATCTCTCTCTCTTAAAGGGGACATAGTGGCTAAGCATCATTTCTCTCTCTAAAGGGGACATAGTGGCTAAGCATCATCTCTCTCTCTTAAGATGGGACGCACCCTCGATTGTGTAGTGAGAAGTGCGATCTTCCCCAAATAAATGGGACAGCACTTCGCATAAAAACGTCTTCACCTGTTTCATGCGTCTATCATTAGCACTGAACGGATATAAGGCTCTTAACCGGGGTAAACTGTTCAAAAGCCGTCATCGACAATTATCATCACCCACATGAGAGGCTCTGGTAATTCTGGTGAAAGATTTGCGCACTTTGAAAAACATCGATCTTTCTAATAGTCATGTTTTAACACACCAGTGCGGAATTCAACTGAATTTACATCAAACTAAGATATCCAAACATTAAAATATATATATACATGCTTAATTGCAATCGTAGCTATATTTTTGAAGTTCTTATCCAGAGCTGAGAGAACGGGACACAGCTCAGGCAGTCGGACACAGATCGGGTACCGACACGCAGTTCGCAAAGAATTGTGGGTAATTTCATCTTCACTTCAACTTCACTTCGTTCGAAGTCTGCACCCGACCTCCCTCCGTTTGAAGGGGCGATTTGAAGGGCTGAAAGCCACTATCCCTTGGTCCCGAAAGTATTGGGACACCCTACACTTACACATGAACGCGCAAACCGAGTGTTAGGGCCAAAATCGAGGGGAAGTGATAGTAAAGTGATAGAAATGGGACTGGGCCTAAGATCTGAGGTTACATTGACTCAATGTAAAGTGTTTCGCGTTCGCGTTAGGTCTATGCTGTTCGAAATTCTTTCATTTCATGCGAAATATATTGCTGTTAGTTGGCTCGTGCAGCAGGGCTATGCTTAAGCTTACTACGGACTTATACTTTAATGGGGACATAGTGGCTAAGCATCAACTCTCTCTCTCTCTTAAAGGGGATATAGTGGCTAAGCATCAACTCTCTCTCTCTCTTAAAGGGGACATTATAGTGTGGATGAAAAGAGCACTGTACCTTGTTCTAAGACGTTAAAATGGAATTTATTACAAAAATAACCTCGCAATTTACCAAACACAATTAAAACCTTATATTTAGGCTGTGTATTGAAATGGTCCTTTTGGATAAATGGTGCTTTGGTGTGCTACAATTGCTTTGTGCTATTTGACATGTAAGCACTGCTCTAATTACCACCGCCAAGGATGTTTTCACTGGAAATAATGGTAAGAATGTTATTCAAATGTCCATGTCGATTGAAAAGTCAGTGAGTAGGAATTGGAGGAAAGATAAAGCTAAAGTCTCCAGCCACCTGCATAAACCAAAACACATTTAGAGAATTTTAGAGATCAACCTAGAAACAGAAAGTGGCCAGTACAAATAGCCCAAATGCTCTCAAGCTGAAAAGGGGGCATCAATTTCACATCAAGATGTACAATACAGAGCTATCCACTCTGAATGTGCATTTTGATGCACAGGTGGTCCGACTGGTGTACTAAATCTTCCCTGTGTGTATGCGTGTGTGCGTGTGGTTGCTGGTGAAATTGTGTTGTGTGTTTGGGATCAAAGTTCTCCCTCTTTATATGCATGTTGGTAGTGTGCTGAACGTGTGGATTCCCAAAAGCCCCTATTGAGCAGCGGCAGCGGCAGCAGCGGTGGAAGCGGCGGCAGCATTAGCAGCAGCCGTCTCCTAGAGACTGGAGTAATCGGCCTGAAGACACTCCACGAAGGGGACCACCTGTTCCCATCAACACTTGTAATTGAATGATAATGCAATCAGGATCCCTTTATGCAGAGCAATTAACAGCCACGGCTTGTTTACAGTTCACAGCGGTCATGGGATGGGCTCACATCATTTGGGGTAATGCATCTAGGAGTGTTTACTTATTTATCTGTTTATTTATTTCATTACATGGAGTGTTTGAGTGTGCCTTTGCATAAGCATAGATCTGCATGCCCTGTCCTTCCTGATCAAAATGCATGTGTGCTAGATTTGAAGAGGAAAAGCCTTGAAAGAGAAACACAGCAAAACAAGCAAACAAGCTCAATCTGATAAGTGACATGGGCCGTCACTCACACATGTGACCTCTGGAAGTACCGATCATCTCATGTGCATCTCATGTGCGTCATCATCGATTAAAATCCATTTTGGACATTACACAATTATAGATTATGGCATACGGATCGAAAAGTTCAGCAAATAGGCTAAATATGCTGGACTTTAAATAGGATTAAAAGTTATATTGCATAATTTGAAGACAGATTTTGTTTACTGGAGTGCTCAGCCAGTTCTTGTCTTTTGCACCATCTCTTTGACCTTGATCTGTGTGTGTGTGTGTGTGTGTGTGTGTGTGTGTGTGTGTGTGTGTGTGTGTGTGTGTGTGTGTGTGTGTGTGTGTGTGTGTGTGTGTGTGTGTGTGTGTGTGTGTGTGTGTGTGTGTTTGTGTGTATGTGTGTCCTTCTACTAGCGAAGCAGCACTCTTATAAATGTGCTTTTACTCTAATTGAGTGTGGATAGAGTTGGCCTCGGTTCCAGCATTTCCTCTTGGCTTATAAAGCCTGATGTATTCTGCTCCGTGTCCTTTGGGTCACCTTAAAACGCTGTGTCCTAAGGAAGCCAAACGTTTGTAAAGTGTGCAGATCACAATGAACACTAGACTTCACCCTCCTACCCCTCAAAACGACAAGAACATCTGAATGCATGACCTCTCCTAACACTGGAGACCTTGACAATACCAGACAGTTTCATCTTTCTCACTCAACTTTGTGGCTTACAATTGTGCCACACACTCTGTGTGTGTGTGTGTGTGTGTGTGTGTGTGTGTGTGTGTGTGTGTGTGTGTGTGTGTGTGTGTGCGTGTGCGAGAAAGAGAGAGAGAGAGAGAGAGAGAGAGAGAGAGTGTTTAAGTGAGAGAGAGAGAGGGGTGTGTGTGTGTGTGTGTGTGTGTGTGTGTGTGTGTGTGTGTGTGTGTGTGTGTGTGTGTGTGTGTGTGTGTGTGTGTGTGTGTGTGTGTGTGTGTGTGTGCGTGTACTTGTGTGTGGGCAGATACAAGCATAGTTGGCCCTGTGCTTGTTATTCAGTGAAATGACTGAGGTAACCAGTGCAGGAATAAATCTAGCCAGTTTTTTTTCCCCTGCCTTATGTCGATAAGTCCTTGAGGCTGTGTAAAAAAATGCAGCTGAAATAAAAAGTGACTCATGCAGTCAAACAGACAGAATTTCGACAGTTAGAACAAGCCCAATACAATAGCAGGAGAAGAAAAAGAGCCAGTCACAATCCAAGCACAGAGCATTGAGGTAAGCATATGTTTTCCACTGACACAATCCCAGCCCAGACAGAAGAGTGAGGAAAGCACATGTTTTTCACTGACACACACGCACAAGCAGAACAGGAGAAGCCAAGGACACAGCACATACACACACACACACACGCCAGAGAAGACGAGGCACAGCACAGAAGAGCACACAACAGAAGAGAAGAGAAGAGAAGAGAACATGTGGAGGCAATGGCGGCTGGGCTAAGGTTACAGCTTCATTCTTTCACTGGGATTTACCTTCGGTCTCTGGCACTGAATGGCACTACGTGGATTCCCAAGGGTCCTCCGGCATTAGACACCTCGACCGGCTCGAGAATAGCACTAGGAGACAATGATGCATGAGGGGGCGTGAGAATGACATGAAATAAAAAAAAGAAGGGGGGGGGGTTGAACAATCTGACAGTTATCAAGACAATGGCATACGATGCAGTGGACGCAGGCCTAAAACAGAGAGGAGACGACTGCAATCAGAGTCTGGCATGGCCAAGGCACTCTCCCCCACCATTAGAATTTAAGCAGCCATTAGAAGCAGCCTGGGTCGATGAGAGACCCAAATAGACACTTCAATTAAGGGATTAGGATCAGTTTCAGGGCTGCATTGGTCCAATACTGATTTTTTTGCCTTCTCCTTTGGGTGGGGTTGACATCACCTGCCTGTCCAGAACACTTAAGCCCTGTTTCCATTGCATGGTACCAGCTCGGTTCGGTTCGGCTCGGATCGCTTATTTATTTTGCTTTTCCACTGGCAAAATCTGGTACTGGTACCATGGAACCGGTACGATTTTTGGTACCAGCTGGTACCACCTTCAGTCGAGGTACCAAGCCTGCTGAACTGGTACTATATTATGACGTGTGGCTTGAGTGGTTGCTATTCTTGCTAGCGTCATAATGCTAACATTCTAAACAAGCCCTTGACAGCTAGCTCAGCAGTTAACTAGCAGTGTTAGCACGACAGGATTGATGGCAAGGCAAATAATTTCATTTCCCAAAATAAAGGTGTTGTATGTGGCAAACAGCCACTTACCAAGATGAAACAAAAAAAAGATTTATTTCATTCACTGTAGCGATTGTTCTTGCTGTCTTTTCACGTTGGTGATGCTACCATAGTTTACTCCACTGTCACTATAGCAACCGAACGGTACTTTCCAGTGGAAAATGAAAGGTATTGTGGTACCAGCACGGCACGGTTCGACACGGCACGCTTTAGCAGTCAATGGAAATGGGGCTTTAGAGCAGGAATGGGTCTGGATTTCAGATGGCAAGGAAACACATTCTAGAATCACTGCAAAACCTACAATAGTGTTTAAGGTAATGAAGTGACAGTGATTTGTGGCAACATTGAGAAGGTATGAGTGGATGAGGGGCATGCTTGAGTCAGGCAGGAGAGGAAGTAGCCGTGATTCAGACACGCCACCTCTGGCCTCGCCATTTAAGTGTCACTTCATAACATACTGAAGTCCAACTTGTTCTCAATGCTGTGACATATGAGCATGCGTACGTGGCTAGACAGGTAGCATGGCGCTCACTAAGGCCTTTGAGGGGATATAGTATGTGCTCTGAATGCAGACTATTTACCATTCATCATTTA
>JAODXP020000027.1:29284689-29332189 GCA_027497455.2 Sardinella longiceps
CATCTAAATGTAGCATCACATAGTGAGTGCTTTCTGTTCATAGGAAACTAAAGAATATAAAATTACAACATGTCAGATGTTTGAGTAGCGAAAAAAGACAAAGAACGCTAACATAACCATTTTCCAATGTATGGATGAAATTGAGACAACACTTGAAACATCTACCTGCTGACTCATGCTGCAATTCTCTTACTTACATTCATACAATTGTACTGTGAAGGTAGGACTACTGGTATTCAAAACTATACTGTTTATGGGTAGGGGCCAATAACCATAGAGCCAGTTGTTTGGGTCCTCTTCAAAAAATCTAGCAAGAGATTTGCTTGTACTCCCTTAAGTGGAAGACATAAACAATAGCTAAGCTATTTTAAGGGTACAGGTCACACAGGTGTATAAAAGTTTCAGCACAATGCATATTGCATTAATAAAATGAAAGTTCTTGGTGCCATTAAGTAAATTAGATCAGATAGCCTATGCGCACAGGTTACTGTATC
Organism: Sardinella longiceps; assembly: GCA_027497455.2. Taxonomy (NCBI): domain Eukaryota; kingdom Metazoa; phylum Chordata; class Actinopteri; order Clupeiformes; family Clupeidae; genus Sardinella; species Sardinella longiceps. Next base: position 29,285,184 of record JAODXP020000027.1, read on the forward strand.
TGTAGAAATGGACTAGAGCAAAGTGGGAAAGCATTGGCTTGCATCTCAGGCTCTTGTTAGTCATTTAGCCCTCCTGGTCAATGAATTGCATCTGTGCAGAATACATCATCTGTCAGCTACAATTTCATATCAGCCAAGGCATATCTATCAATGACAAAGCACGGTTTGGTAGGGCTGCTGTATCGTTAAATTGCACTTTAATTAAATTAGGCCAGCTAATTATGAGGGTTTAAATCAATCATAGAGTCAATAACAAAATGTGCAGCATGCCTGCTCTAAAAAGGCCGGGTGCTCATCAATAACCACAGACAGGGCTTGAATGTTCTTTCATGGAAACCCAGGGGTTTAAAAGGGTATGAATTATTGACAATTAGCTTCCCACAATCATGCCTTTGTCCAAGGCTACTGCTTCTTAAACAAGTGACGTGAGCTAGGGTAGGGTTGGGAAGAACAGAATCTTTTGTTTGTAGACGACTGACGAGGAGAAAAACAGAAAACTAAAAGACGGGGGGGGAGTTATACACATGCCAGAAAAACAAATGGCTTGTCATCTGACAACAAGAATGTATAGCTTACAAAACACGGTGCTACTGCAGAGGTGACTTTGTTGGCACATTCTGAATTCTTTCTTTTTTTCAGGACAAGGATGGACATATCTCAGAGTGCACGGGTCTGAACTTCCCTTCAATAAAACCCAGCTCACTCTCCAAACTGTGAGTGTAAGCACTCTTCCCTGAGTCAGTGGCTCGTGTGCAGTATAATGTAGGTCTAGAACAAAGCCATGATGGGGCCGCATGCTGCTTCTCACAGATAAATCTTCATTTGTAGGTAATGGAGGGGGTGGACCATCGTCTTCACGCCATATGGCACTATTAATCTATCTTTGTGTCATGATGAAGGTCACTGATTATATTCATGATTACTAAAAGAAACAAAACCATTTGTTTGTGCAGAAAATAATGATATAAGATGCAAAACCAAACATGGATGCAGATGATGAAATATTGATGCAAACACTTTTTTTCTTCTTGGAGAATCAATCGCAGCAGATGGTAAGATGTTTTTATACCTCCTTTCAACCTGTATGCAACCGGAATGAAAGAGATTACAAATATCTCCCCCGCATACAGGACATAAAAGCTGACCTGTTTGGCCTTGAACCCAATTATTCTTATTATATCAAACTGTCAAAAACACAAACATTCACAAACAAACTGCAATTATCCTCAAAGTGTTGCATATTCCCAAAGCATCATAAAAGCCATGGTTAATCTCACTGCAGCACATGCTGAATCATATTAGCAATGCTCCCAGTCCGTAATTAAATCAGATTAGACTACATTCATCTGAAATACATGTATTGACAAGCACAAATTCCCCTTTAATACATAAACACATGCATTTGCAGCCTTCTTGTTTCTATGCTGCATTCAAGCCTCCATTCTAAAGACATGAACATATCAAGGAGTCACAGAAAAAATGGTCAGCTTGTCTTTTATGAAGAAAATAAGGGAAGACTGTAGCCAAATGACAAAAGGTGAAAAGTGCAAAGGTAGAAAATGAAGGTGTGGGATTGAGCACTGGAGAGTCACCTCCTCAGTTAGTAATTAACACACTACACAGGCGACAGAAAAAACTCCATCTCATCATTGTGGCTAAATGAGGTGTTTCAGGAGCCAGACACTTCACATTCAGCCATGAATTATTGAACAGGACGATGAAGCCACAGCTCTCTGACGGCTCATTACAAAACATGCACTGGCCTTTCTCAGATTAGCTATTGTTTGCTGTGCCCAGTCCTGTGGCTTCATTTCCCGCCAGCACCTTTCAACCAGCTTCATTTGTTTCAAACACAAGGCTTAGGAGACGTAGTTGGAGGCTTGTGTCTCTGAGTGTGGGAAGAATTACAATGAAATGAACATCTGGGGCTACTTGATCAGACCGTGCATCCCCACACAACACAAAGGACTTGAAAAGAAACATGAAGGAAAGCATCCCTTCTGCTCCTCAGCGTAACATTTCTCTGTTCATATTAGTGATATCTACACGGTATATAATGCATATTTACTTGCACATTTATTTATACTTTCATTTAAGACAGCTAGCTATGCAAAACGGCCAAATCAAGTTTAGGGGTCTTGGGGTTTTGCCCATTTCAAATGAGTCATTTATTGAATATACACATAAACCAAGCTTTTCTTTATTCCAAAACCAAAAAGGAAGTTTGTAAATAGTCCCGCACAAGAAAATCTGGCCTTTCAAATGAAGTTTCCTATCGGAAGGCCTCAGCAAATACATCACCATCATTTCCTGCCAACATCCAAAGGGTGTTTATCTGCAAGACTGGGAACCATTTCAGCTACATAGTCCAGATTTCACTGAACACTGCACTCAGCAGCACACAAGAAACACAGTCAAATCTAGTGCGGGCCAAAGACAAAGAAAGGAAAAGGCTGGTCTAGTTTGTCATTCTGCTCAGAGAGTACAGGGCCTTTTTATGCTCTTGTAGGATAAACATTCTCATTGTGCCTCTTCCTTCTCCATACAAAGGTCAGTGATATACTGTCAGATTATGCACGTCACTTAGCTCTGGACCCATCTGACATGGACATCAGTCAAGTTCAGCAGGGCAGCCAACCAAGACCTCCAACGCTCGCCTCGGCTCTCCATCCATGCAAAGGTGCTGCCAAATGTCTGCTCATGAAATTCAAACTAGGTCACAGCACTCTTAAGTCAGGAGCTATTGTGTTCTTGTACCGAGATGGCAGCAGAAACAGTGTTTCCTCCTTGCTCAAGCGCTCTGTTAAGAGCTGAGAAACATGCTAGCAAGGTGTGTCTAATATTCATAAAACATACATAAAAATGTTAAATACTAAAAATGTTTGGTCGTCTTCTTAATATATTCCCATTTCATTACAGTAGAAACAACATTAGCCATAAACGTGTGTGTGTGTGTGTGTGTGTGTGTGTGTGTGTGTGTGTGTGTGTGTGTGTGTGTGTGTGTGTGTGTGTGTGTGTCTGAGGCTAATGAAAGTGGAAAAAAGCAAAGCAGTGAGAAAGAGATGTCATCACAGGAGGGGGAGAGGGAATAGCATGTTGTATGAAAGAGGAAGTTGTAGACTTCACAGTGGGTGGGGAAAGGTGAATAAAACATCAAATAAATTGCAATGAATAATTCGGAGGTTTGGGAAATCAGTCAGTGTCAATCAGAGAGGGGCCGTCTTCCGCCTGGTTGGGTGCCTGCTGTAAGCGCTTTAGACTAATAGGTGCAGAAGAATAGAGAGTTATTAGCTTTCACATATTTGTGTTCCGTGTTCTAGTCCATTTGAGCCCAGCACTCCATGGCCTCTTATCCCATTGTGATTGCTTAATTGCATCCAGGTGTGGATCACTTAGGGAGAGAAAGCGCCGTGCCGAGCCGAGCACACAAGCCCCCGAGACACACAACTCCGAGGCGGAGAAAAGAAGCAAGCCTAAATAAAGCTGCACATTCAACAAGTGAGTTCCTTTCAGGAAGAGGAAATAAAAGAGAACTAACTCTGATAAATGGTTACTATTCTAAAGCACGGCCGCTGTCTCAACAATGAGGATTTGTTAAGAGCTTTTTCCGAAAAAGTCTTTGAATTTCACATAGATCTTCAGAAACCATTGTTCAAACTTACAGCATAGGAGAGACTCAAAAGAAAACACGTGAGTGCTTTAGAAATTCTAATGGCTTAATCTTGGCATCATGTTTTTTACTCATTTGCATTTACAACTAAACTCGTGTGTGTGTGTGTGTGTGTGTGTGTGTGTGTGTGTGTGTGTGTGTGTGTGTGTGTGTGTGTGTGTGTGTGTGTGTGTGTGTGTGTGTGTGTGTAAGGTGTTGGAGGTGTGCTCTGAACACTTTAAGTTCGCAGCACTACTGGTCCTCTTATTCCCACAAGTCATTACTGGGTGCGGCTGAGGTGCCCGTGCTCCCTATGATTTGTGGGTAATGAGCTGCTACCTCTGCCTGTGTTCAATTACTCTCATTGAGAGAATGATTTCTCACTTCACAGAGCGGCTAAGCAAACCAAGGCCCAAACTCAAGACACACTCATTCTGAGGCTTTATCTTGCCCACTATTTATGGTGAGGGGAAGAAAGCAACATGCATGTGGAATGGGACTGGTCTTCTCATGGGAATAGTCCAGAGAAGAGCAAGATAGGAAGATTAGGAGAAGACTGACGACTCACTGAGCTACATACCCAGAGACAGACGCAGATAAGGAGAGGAGATGAGTGGAGAAGCAGGGAAAAGGTTCTGCAGTGGCGACTAGCTCAGTTTACAAATGGACACTCACGAGACCTACAGTAAATGTGTACAAGCCCCATAGCAGGATTGAGGAGGAAGAGAAGCATTCATAACTACAGCCATGCTACAAAAAAGGTGGAAGATGGATTAAGAACAGAAAAAGGAGAAAAAAAACCTGCACACTTAGGGGGGTTTCACACTGAACACGCTTTTCCGCTTGTAAAACGCGAGTATTCTGAAAAATGAGCGACAAAAACATGTGAGGTCGAAAATGATAAATGTACGTCTTGTTGCTATGACAGCTAGATTTGGCTAAACTGCTAACTCCCCGACTTAGCTATGACTGGCAGCTAGGCAACGGGCCCATTGTTGAAGAAAACGCGACCTCAAAAGTTAAACTATTTTCAACTTTGAGCGCTTGCGTTTTTTAGTCGCTTGCGTTTTTACTTGCGCTTTTTTTACGCGAGGCGCGTAGCAACGGTCAAGCCGCATCGTTCCATAGGGAAACAATTGAAATCGAGCGCCTGGAGGTGAAAAAAGCGTGTCAGTGTGAACGGGCTCTTAGAGATCCATCTCTAAACATCTCATTATTAGCACTGTTTATTATGCTCAGTTCTATGAGTAGACAAAGCAGCTTCTAAATACACAACCACAATGATCTACAGTATTATGACGCAAAAGCAAGAAGAAAATGTTGAACAAAGAATTAGCCTCTAACTACAGAAAGTAGTTATTTCCCATTTCCCTGATCTATCTCTCTTTTCAAAATTAGAGACGTGCGCGAGCACTCACACACACACACACACACACACACACACACACACACACACACACACACTTACTCCTTTCCCAGCCTTGCTAAGAGCAGCCAAAATTAAGTCATGCTTAACTGTGAAATTAATGTCTGCAAGAAACAGTAACATGGTGGTTCATTCTCCTGTGCAAACGAGATAAGGGAGGTGGCTCACGACTGGCTGGGCTGTTGTCTTGGCTTGGAGAGAGAAAAAGCAAAGGAGGAGAGAGGAGAGGAGAGGAGAGGAGAGGAGAGGAAGAGCTGCAAGACTCATTTCTGCTTGTGGGAATGTCTGGGAGGCCAAAGCAGCAGAAATGTGTGCGGAAAAGATCTAAGAACACCTTCGTCTCTGTTGGGCCTCGATTGTCTGACAGTCCTTTGATTGGTTTGCCAGTTTGACAAACCAAATGAAATCCTTTTTTCTATTAAACCCAATTTGCTAAACAAATACAGGGACATAGCCTGTGTGTGTGTGTGTGTGTGTGTGTGTGTGTGTGTGTGTGTGTGTGTGTGTGTGTGTGTGTGTGTGTGTGTGTGTGTGTGTGTGTGTGTGTGTGTGTGTGTGTGTGTGTGTGTGTGTGTGTGTGCGCACATGTCTTTTTGGGGAGGGGGGTATACAAAAAAGAATATCCAATGTCATCTACATTTTCAATAAAAAGAAAGAGAGGAGGAATGTTATCTATACTCACTACACACTAAAAGTGCAGGCTTGACTGCTGACTGTGATGTGTGTGATGTGTGTGATGTGTGGACTGTGATGCCCTCAGTAAGGCTGTATGGAGAGAGAGCTGTTGGGGAACTCCATGTCTCTGCACATACATGCATAGAGGTGAGGCACTAAACACAGAACATAGTTTAAGACGTCATAAAATAGGCCTATCACTGAAATCTAATACAATTACATGATTTTTGTGCCAAAAGTCAGACTTGAACTGACGCATTGGGATATTGAGGGGAAAGGTCTGCCTTTATGAGAAGCACTGTAAAAACTGTCCGGTGTTGAAAGCTATTTCTCGATTGAATTGCCAAAGTATTCCAACAAGACTGTCAAAACATGTAAACAACCTTCACAGTCTGTCCTTGAATACTCGATTTCAATTGGTAAAGAATAGCACAAACTTGAACACAAAGCCACACAGGTAGGCCTAGAGCCCATTAGCTATTGCACACACGTCCCGTTTGAAAGCTTTGGTCTTAGCTTCAAGTCCTCCCTTCCCCTCTGCCTGCCCCCCGTCCCCTAGGCTGGGCCCGTGCGTCAGTGGGAGGAGCAGCGGTGGAGCCGGAACAGGCCGCTCCAACACTGGACTAATGGACTAGAACGGTTCTAGCTCAGTGCCTGGTCCTCACAGCACAGCCCAGCCCAGCCCAGCCCAGCCCTGCCCTGCTGCACACAGAACCAAAGACCTCTCATCTGACAGGTGTGGGGGACTGGGGGAGGGAGACAGAAACACTTCACTAAACCTGGCTGGGCTGAAACTGCACTATGGTGGAGGGTTGGGGAGAGGAGCAGGTGTTGGCCACACACACACACACACACACACACACACACACACACACACACACACACACACACACACAGGGAGGGACACAAACACACACTCACTAAGAGATAGACAGAGAGAACCAGTCCCTCCCTCCCTCACTCACTCAAACCGCATACAACACACACACGCATACAAACACACACACACACACACACACACACACACACACACACACACACACACACACGAAGGGATGATCAGAGGAAAAGATTTATAGAAAGAATTAGAATGCAGCAAAATGTCAGTCACCATCTAAGCTACACAGATCACATCCTAAATAAATACTGTGATGCCTCAGGCATTTTAATCAATAACTACAAAATTAAATACACCATAGTTTGTGCAGTTAAGAAGATATGTGTCTGTGTGTGTGCGTATGTGCGTGTGTGTGTGTGTGTGTGTGTGTGTGTGTGTGTGTGTGTGTGTGTGTGTGTGTGTGTGTGTGTGTGGTGTGAGAGAGAGAGAGAGAGAGAGAGAGAGAGAGAGAGTATGGTTAGCAACACAGGACTATCCCACGGGAGAGTAGGGTTCTCTCGTCTCTTCTCTTCAGACTGCACAGTATTTGCCTACCTATTCCTACCTGTTCCACACTTCAAATGTAGTCACTGGCAGAAATCCTCATATGAAACTACAATTATGGGATGCCATAAGAAGAGACTCCTGAGTAGCATAGCGTAGATACAATGTTTATTTCATTTGCACGGTTGCAGCGAAATCTTGAGTTCAATCAATTCTAAATTCATGTTTTAGTCTTTTGATTCTTCTTTTCAATTCCCCAAAGAGAGGAGAGCAAAGAGCAGATGGGAGTGAAAGGGGGAGATAGAGTGAGCGCAGAACAAGGCCCAGCCCCTGGTGAGCTGCCATTTACTCTGGGAATAATCAGGGAGAGAGAGGGAGAGAGAGAGAGAGAGGACGCCACTGACGGATACACACACACATACACACACACGCGCGCACGCTGCAAATGTTTCATGGACAAAGGTGCACACAAAACACAAGCACACACACACACAGAGAGAGAGAGAGAGAGAGAGACAGAGAGAGAGAGAGAGAGAGAGAGAGAGAGAGAGAGAGAGAGAGAGAGAGAGAGAGAGAGAGAGAGAGAGAGAGAAAGAAAGAGAGAGAGAGAGAGAGCAGGGCACCGGAGCAACCTACCCTTAGTACTGAGAGCAGACAGAACAGGCTCAATGGTGTACACACAGCAGCACCTACTGGCCAGGTCTAGTGTGATGGCCATTAAGACAAAGGAGATGGTAAATGTGGGTTTTGCCACGGAGACAGAAAGACAAAAATAAATCTGATCATTGAGATTATTTGGCATATTGCTGACTTATTGGAAGGGTCTCGAAATCAAAGCTCAGCAAGGAAAAACAAAGAACTGAAAGGTCACTTGGTTGAAACCACTATTGTGATTCAGAGTTAATTCAGCCCCTTTTTCCACCTTCAAACTAAAGGTCAATTTGAGCAGTGGTCATTTTCCTATGATTCATTCCATTATTAAACCTTAACTAGGCGTAAATACTAAATAAACATAATCTTTAAACATCAGAATTAAACATCAGCAAATTAAACAGTTTAACATTTTTACAGTGCAAACATGTACAGATAGCTGATCTGAAAAAAAGAAGAACAAAGTAGACTTGCTCCTCTTTGCATCGCTCTTATGTAAAGTCAAAGAATGCTTTCAAAATGTTTGACTGAAAGCTTTTTTTTTTCTTTTCTTATTTCCAGCTCTCTTTTAAGAATGAACTTGAGACAAGAGAGACACCAAGCTCACAGAGGCAAGCGTTCTCTTTTCATTTACTCCGAATTAGACGGACAGCTCAGACAAGGTGCTCCATTCAGCTACAAAGCCCAGAAAAAAGGCACCTCCACTGACTGCCTGATTGATCAAAGTGTCTATCTTGCCTCCTCTGATCTGACTGGCTGATACCATACAACTGATGCAATACAGGATCCAGTGTACTTTAAATAAATAGTATTGTTAAAAAGGTTAGCTTGTAGCACTACTAGAGGTGGCAGTGGTAGTAGACATTGTGCTGGTATAGTGAATGTAGTGGTAGTGACAGGTCACAAGACTTGTTAATAGTAGTATATGGGTATGGAAGGGTATTAAATGGCATCATATCACAGGAAGACTTTAAATGACAAGTGTTTATGTAAAGGCTGACTCATTCAATCTGACACTTGTGGCTCAATAAACAGATGACTTATAGGAGTGCCACTTGGGTCCTGGCCAACCTCAAGAGTTCAGAGATGTGTTAGATTTCATAGAGACCTGAGCAGAATGGGTGTGCTGCTACATGTCACTGTGCATTAGCATCAGTCACAGGACTGGGGATCCAGTCTAGAGATTCTTTCCACCTGCTGAGAAGACAGGCTGTTAAGATGACAAATAGGACATGATAGTGAAATAAAATCATCAGATAACTAAATCACTAGTTTGTAGAATTTCTGTTGGCAAGAGGTCTGAACACATTCTAGGATACCTCCACAAAAGGAAAACTATGCAGTGTCCTAGATTTCCCACTCGTATCTTAAAGGAATAGTTCACCTCTTTATGAAAATTGGTTATTCACCCCCTTACCTGGAGATACATATGTGGGTAAGAGCATTTTGGCCTCAGTGCATGCGTTGTCCTTGTTTGGCAACCCCCATTTTACCTTTAGCTTAGCATAGGCGCTGGAAAGTAAAGTTGCCAAAGAGTTGCTATCTGGCAACATTACATTCCAGCGCCTATGCTAAGCAAAAGCTAAAAAATGGGGAAAATTGGGGATGACATATTAGGAAAACGCAAGAACTGAGACCAAAATGATTTTACCCACATATGTAACTCCAGGTAAGTGGGTGAATAACCAATTTTCATAAAGAGGTGGACTATTCCTTTAAGAGTGCTGAAACTAACCATTCTGCTCGTTGGCCTTGCTGTTTCAGTCCTGTGTGTGTACAATACAATACAGTACAGTACAACATGCACTTGGAGACTGATGTGAATTGAAAAGTTAGAGAAAGTCAGAGAATGAGAAAGTGGAGAAAAGCTATTCATGAACCATGAACCATGTAACTTCTCATACCAGAAAAGCTTCAATTGACCTGAAATAAACTGAATTGATTTGAACTGAATTTGAATGGATTTAAATCAGAATGAAGCACATTGAGTTGAGATGAAAAGAACTGAAGCAAACAGAGCGGGGGTGGCGTGCTACTCCATGAGTCTCTCCATTCACAGGGAAGAAAAGACAGGAACATGGTCCATCTCCACAGCAAGCAAGCAGGCAGGCAGGCAGGCGCTGCCATTTCTAATTCATAGTCAGAGTGGTTGGGAGGGATTAAAAATACATCACACAGGAGCACTAAAGAGGTGTGAGTACAAGTCCGCTCCTGCAACAAAAATGGCACATTACCCAACCTATTCTCCAGTTAGCCTTGCATAAGGGACACCATCGCCGCTATCCGTCACAACTCCATCAAACATAGAGAGAGTTCAGTGAGAGGGCTTCAGGAGGTGAAAGAAAACATCTAAATGTTGCCATTCCATGAAATAAGCGACTACATTATTATTGTAAAAAAAAAAAATCCATATGGTAAACAGAATCAGCATAAGATATTATGTTTTGGGTGGTTTTGGATTGAAGTCTCCATCACTGTGTTAGCCAAGGACATGTGTCCACCATTAGCCAATACAGTGTAATCATTAGACTGATAGTGTTCTGAGTGGAAGCCATAAGGAAAATAACCATAAGCCTAGAGGTCCAATGACTGAGGAGATGTTTTTGTCTGTCTGTGTGGATGCTCCAGCAGGTGTGAATGGGACTAACTCGGTAGGCTTATTATCATCACCATCATCACCATCATCACAGCTTCTGCAGATTGCGGCAGTGTGAGATTTTAATCAGTGCATAGTTATCTGCTGGACACACACACACACACACACACACACACACACACACACACACACATACAAACAAGCTCGGTCTCTGTCTCTAGCTCTCTCTCTCTCTCTCTCTCTCTCTCTCTCTCTCTCTCTCTCTCTCTCTCTCTCTCTCTCTCTCTCTCTCTCTCTCTCTCTCTCTCTCTCTCTCTCTCTCTCTCTCTCTCTCTCTCTCTCTCTCTCTCCCCTCTTTGTCTCTCTCAGGATGGATGGATGGAGAGAATGTGTTAAGATAAATGAGAAGATGACTGGTAAATATTCTCAAACGTGTCACACCACTACACCACTACACACACAAAACCTTCTCTAACTCAGGCAACATTCACTTATTTATTTACAATCAGTCCCATAACAATCTAGAGCTCGCTACTGAGTTGCCCAAAACAAAGGCTTTTTGTAGTTCATTCAAATTGAGATGCCAAGTGAAGGACATCAAACTGACAGAAATGAATGTGACAACAGAAGTGAGACACACAGACAGAGAGAGAGAGAGAGAGAGGCTTGGAAACGCCAGGGGAATGAGAGGTGTCTGGGTTGAGGCTGTAGAGTTTGTGACATTTGTTATTGATGTATACCATAACAGTCAATCATGTCTGGAGGTACTGCAATGGCTAAATGACCCAAACAAAAAAAGCAGACATGGTGCCCACACAATGGAGACCCATAGGATATGAATGGATGCAGGGCAACGCATGTGTGCATTTGTGTTTGCAGGTGCACCAGTTTGAAAGGGGTCAAGCTTAGCCATAAAATGTTTAGACTCCAAATCCATTACGCTGTCAAACTGTGTGTGAGGGCACTGTGTTTATGAGAGAGAGACAGTGAGAGAGAAGAGTGTGTGTGTGTGTGTGTGTGTGTGTGTGTGTGTGTGTGTGTGTGTGTGTGTGTGTGTGTGTGTGTGTGTGTGTGTGTGTGTGTGTGTGTGTGTGTGTGTGTGTGTGTGTGTGTGTGTGTCCAGGCAACCAATCCCTTGAGTGCAGAGAAGTGATTCGCTTTTCCATGCAAGACGAGTCCCTTAATGAAGATGCACGATCTGAAACAGGATTGGGCAGGGCCACTGGCTTTCATTTTGAGCGTGTGCAAACAAAAGAATGAGTGCTGAAAGAAAGGCAGACAGAACGACAGAAAAGAAAGAAAGAAAGAAAGAAAGAAAGAAAGAAAGAAAGAAAGAAAAGAAAAGAAAGCTTAGACGTTGCCCAAGCTGTCACTGGGGACCAAAAGTGTTCTGGGTGAACAAACCGTGAGCTGTATTTCTCCTGGCAAATCGATTTTGAAAGTTAATAAGCACATTTTTCAACATTTCAATCTCTTTTTCTTCTTCTTCATTTCTGTTTTTTTTCTAGGTGGAGGGAGGAAGCAATCAGTCCAGGTAGCTTCCACCCCAGTGCCCAGCTAGGCAGACAGGCAAGGGGCGGAGAGCAGGGGAGTGTGAGCATATGAACAGTGGCTGACACACACACTGGGAGCAGGGGAGTGTGAGCAAATGTGAACAGTGCCTGACACAAACACAAATGAAGATCACGTTGGCCTGCACAAGCCAAGGTCATTATGACCAAGGTCCCAGAACTTTCTGAAATTTCATCACAGTTCCCAAATCACAGAGAAGGAAACCAAACCTCTGCAGTGCCTTGTGACTTTCTAAGGACTAACACTAAAATAATGGGATGATCTCCACTCCATGCTCTCCATCAGTCTGCCTGTTATTAGCATCGCATACAATTGTTGTGTAAGCCTGTGATGTGTAAATCTACTCCTAGTTAAGGTGAGTCTTTTTATCCAGTGTCCGTTGCAAGAGCCCTTGGCATCATGCCTACCTGTTCCTGGCGCTCCAGCCAGCGGTCCACCATTGGGTGGTTGGCACTGAGCGATGAGCGGGCATTCTCCCTCTGGAACTGGGAGGACCAGGCGGCAGTGTCACGTGGGAGACTCCGGTAGGCGTGCATCCCTTTTCCCTGAAGAAAATACACACAAGCGGGGAGATATTCAGTATAGAAGTGTGTATAAGGCAATACAAACACAAAGTCAGTTTTTATGCTTTGATTTGTTCTATTAACTATAGCCTACATAGTGCATCCACATAGCCAGCGAAACACAAAGTACTGAAATTCCCGTTTGTCCAGATGGCAATGGATGTGTGCAGGGCTATTCTTTGATCACACAGTGCAAAACAAACATATTTGTCTTTTACTGAATGTAAAAGGTTACCACATCTGAGAAAATTATGTAATTGTAGACCAATAAGACATATTTCAAATATCTTGATTCAAAGTTTCAACTATTTTTAATAAATATTAAATCTAAAAAAAATCTATAAATCTAAAATATTTTTAACACCTAAAAATGTAAGAAGCAAGCTCCCGCATCTAAAATCTAAAAATGTGCAAGACCTTTGAAGAAGTATTACAGGAAGCAATGCCAAAGCAAGTTAAGTGCAAGGTAGCAGGCTGATTAGCTAGGTGGTATACATTTATATTGGACCAGGGCCAAGACAAGATTCTCTATTTCTCATTCAAAGAAACCATATTATTTTCTTCTCCAGTCTGGTACAGGAAGGGTTGACTTGTTTTGAAAAATTAGGATATTCTTACATTTCAGCTGACACAAGTCAAGCAAATATTTTCAAATACAGATGAAACTAAACACCAGCTAGAGCTTAGACTAACACCCCCTACACACAGTCTACACAACAGGCCTGTACCCCACACTACACACAGTCTACATAACAGTCCTGTGCCCCACACTACACACAGTCTACACAGTCCTCTACCCCACACAACACACAGTCTACACACAGTGCTCTACCCCACACTACACACAGTCTACACACAGTCCTCTACCCCACACTACACACAGTCTACACACAGTCCTCTACCCCACACTACACACAGTCTGCACAACACAGTCATGTACACACTACACACAGTCTACAGACAGGCCTCTACCCCACACTACACAAATCTACACACAATCCTGCTCACTGCCCAGCCCATGAAGTCTGCTTACTGATGACTCTAACCAGCTTGGAAAGATATCTGGGAGTCCTGAACCGTGGCGTCGCCCGACACACACACACACACACACACACACACACTGTCCACATGAAAACCTCCCCAGTGAGTAGGCAACACACAGCGCCCTTTCTCCACCTGTAAAATGAGCCATATGTCTGGCCTAAGTGGAATATACCGTGACAACGGCCGCAGATGCGGGAAAGCTCAGTGCTGGAGGAAGAGGAAGAAGAGGAAGGGCTGCAGACAGGGGTCATAAAGCTGAAAGGTCAAAGGTCGCAGAGCGAGACGGCTGGCTCAAACCATCCCAGCCGCCAATGCAGACAAAAAAAGCAAGGGAGTAAAAAAAATCTGTGAGAAAAAAAAATGCTATTAATTTTCCCAGCAGATAAAGCTGGAGCGCAGCGCAAGGGTTAGCGACTGTAAATCAGCCATGCATATTTACTGTTAGTCCTGCTCAAGTCATTACATGACACAGACTCTCAGGGGGCACACTAACACAGTCACGGGGTGGGGGGGGGGGTGTAGGGGGGTTAGGGCTATGGCATGAGGAGTACTGTATCAAAGATTCCCAACAGAGTCAAAAACCCATAGCACCACCCCAGAGCATCTTATGTTGAGCAGCATAATACTGTATTTGGTGAGTAAATAAACAAAAGAGAATGAGGAGTAAAAGCATAGCCAACGAGGGGCCAGAGGATGCAGTGTCTGCATTTGTCTGGGTGATATCAAGCAGATAGGCTAAGAAAGCACTGCCAAGAGTTTATTGATGATCCTGCAGAGATCCTGGCCAAGTTAAGAGAATGGAATAAAAACCAGATTGTCCACAACCCTCAACATACATCCCACATCTGATGCAGAAAAGCTGGAAATAGCTTCACACAGGAAATACCAAAGATTTAAAAGAAATGTTGGAGCACAACCCAATTCATTACATGCTCTGCCACAATTCAATATCAATGCCGACTAGTAAAGAAGAAAAGAAAAAACAGCACTGTAGGCATCAAGTGAGGAATGGCTCTCCTCAATCATAACACACAAAGACACATCCAAACAAGTCGGACAGTTGTCTGTGGAACTTTGCCAAGATCTACAACAAAGTTTCTCCCCTGTACATCTGGCCTTGACATTTCACCATCAGCTTCCACACCTCACTATCGACACCCCCCCCCACCCCCACCCCCACACACACACACACACACACACACACACACACACACACACACACACACACACACAAAATGAAACAGCTTTATTTTCTCTTTCTAACGTTTTTTTCTTTCCCCTTCAACATGAAAGCATTCTATAAGCTTACGGAGGCTGTGACATACCAAAAGTGCTTTTAAATGGGATTATAAGCAAATGTTCAGAGACACACTAATCTCATCCAGGGGAACCGTGTCACATTCCACTCACTCCATCTTCCCATTCACCTCCATCCCCCACCAAGGCATTTTTAGAACACTGCTGCCATCCCAGCATTAAGGTGTTCACCAGCAGCCTGGGAGGGCAGCCATTTTGAGAGAGTGAACTGAACTCTTTCTTCATTTGCCATGGCGGAAAGGCAAGGTGGGGAAACTGAGGTCGGATTCACTTGCAGCCAAAGACACGGACCTCACCTGCAGTCCTCTCAACAAATGCTGACACTGTACAAATTCACATACACCTTTGCTATACTGCAACAGAGACAACAATCCTCTATTCATTTACAGCCTTTTAAAACACAATTATCTATATCATACAGCTAGGTATAGTGAGAGATATATATTTATTTTGCAATTGTGATGTATACGTGGATTGAATAATGTTAGTCTGTATTGTGTGGCAGCAAAATGTCCTTGGAGCAGGCCACATTTTTGAAACTTTCTATGTCCATTTTCACAACTCATTGGTTGCTCAGTGGTGTGTGTGTGTGTGTGTTTGTGTGTGTGTGTGTTGAGCAGTACAGCATTTAAATGTTTCCAAACACCGTTTGGCTGTGTCAATTCCAAACATTGTTCAGGCTAATTAAACCGTTTCATCCGTATACACCATTAAAAATGACATAAAGAGCAGCATGCCGCCCTGCACTAACACATAAAGTCTTACTTACATTAAACTACCAGCATAGGCCTAGTTAACTCCATCATTTTCCAATATATCACAGTAAAATGGTCAAACATTAACAAGCCATGATTTTGGCCTAGAGGTGCACTGGTCTCTACCTTTCTCTCCAGGCTGTTGGTGCCAGTGCCAGTGCCACTCATGGTGTTGTGGGCGCTGGGCTTGAGGAAGCCGGCCGTGGTGGACCAGCGCGTGGGGTTCTTCCTGGACGGCTCTTCTGGGATCAGCTGCGCTTCAGTGAGGGCAGCCAGCGCGGGGTCGCTGCTCCGCCGCACATGTAAGGGCATGTCTACAGAGAAACAGCACACAGGAAGAGAGAGAGAGAGAGAGAGAGAGAGAGAGAGAGAGAGAGAGAGAGGGATTCAGTAATTAGGAGTGTGCTAATTAAGAAGACAGTAGGGCTCATTTACACTTGGAGGAAAAAAAAACAGAAGAAAAGGAGGGCGGAAGAGAAAGCTAATGGAAATGTCAAGAGATATGTTGTGTGCTAAGAAAGGCTGCAATACATGAGAAGAGTAAGTAAGTAGTTACATTTCTATAGCGCTTTTCTACCCTTAGGTACTAAAAGCACTTACAGTGGAAGGGGGACCTCACTCACCACCACCAATGTGTAGCACCCACCATGGTGATGCACGGCAGCCATCATGCGCCAGAACGCTCACCACACACCGGCTAGAGGTGGAGAGTGAGGGAATTATTAGAGAGGAAGTTAGCAGAGAGAGAGAAAGAGAAAGAGAGAGAGAGAGAGAGAGAGAGAGAGAGAGAGAGAGAGAGAGAGAGAGAGAGAGAGAGGAAGAGAGGAAGACACCATATGGATGACCTGTACTGTAATGGCTTTGAACCTCAGGGCAGGTGCCCCAGACTGGGCCCACATACACTACAGTCCATGTGCAGCACAGCTCACAGAGGGCTTAGTCAGGTCACTATCCCTCCTGATAACATCATACTGTCCATGTTTTTATTCAAGGCTCATTTTCAAACAGTCTGAGCGTGTAAGAAAGCCCAGATCTGGAAGAGATAGGAGCAGGCTGCTAATGCTGTAGCCAACACACGAGCCAGTCTGTGGCTCGGCCCCGCTAGGCCACTTTAATAAGACATCTTCAGTTGGAATTCAGCTTTAGGCAAAAGCACCTGTCCAAGAAGGAGGCACTTGAAGTGGCTGGAGGTGTGCATCTCTGCTTCTTCAGAGGCCATATGGGTTGTGTTTATGCCGTGTTCTGACTGCACTCACTACATCCATAATTATGCAAATACTCATACTACCACCTGTCGTCTTTCAACAGTTATCCAAGCTAGCATATGCCTACTGGCTCAAGCACATCTGATGCACAGGGCCGGCATATGTGCTGCAGGAAATTCCTGCTTTGCCATTTTCTGTTTGGCATTCTGAGGAGGCACATGGAACTCTGAGAACATTCTGAAACTTAGAAACTGACTTTTGGAAAGAGATATGAAATGGTCTGTTGTGAGTGGGGGAGAGAGAGAGAGAGAGAGAGAGAGAGAGAGAGAGAGAGAGAGAGAGAGAGAGAGAGAGAGAGAGTGAGTGAGTGAGTGAGTGAGTGTGAGTGTGAGTGTGAGTGTGCGTGTGCGTGTGTGTGAGGAAGGGGGAAATGGGTGACATGAATGTATGCATGTGTGCCTGTGTAGCCAGAGGCAGTTCAGACTTTCATAGACCAGCGCCAGTCATGGCCCCTTCACTGTTATTCTTCTATTACACCCAGAATTCAATAATGATTTTTAATACACTCCTCCAGCCAGTGGTCAGTTCACATGCAGTTCAACGCTTTAATGGCCTCTTCCTCCGAGGAGTTGTAATTGTATAAGGCCCATTCCACCCCGAGGTTCTAGCAGATAATTACCAGCAGGACCGGACAGCCGTGGACACAATGCGGAGCACAAGGGACATGATATGGAGATTAAATAGCATCTGCATACATAGCCATCTCTTCAATCTCATTACAAATTGCAGCCATCAGGTTTGCATACAAGACCTATGACACTGTCTGACCACCATCAGGAAATGGGCAGAAATGTAATATTCTCTGGCATCTTTTGGCTGTCCAGTGACCAAGAACAGACATGCAGCCATAGAAATGGACTGTTAATTGGATCTGACCACTAGGCTGGGTAGCCCTGTCCTGAACATAAGTAATTGTAAAGAGAAAAATAACTGGACCGATTTTATTTCATCTATCTTTTTTCCTCCTTTCTTCACTTTCCATTCCAAAGAAGGCAAAATTCAAGTTGCCTCTGGAATTCCTCGAGCTGCAGGCTGTGAGAATGAAAAGAGACGATGGGAAACACTGAACTGCTGACCAGATGTCCTGCATCAGAGAAAAGATGAGGAGGCCAAAAGTGAACATGGAAGAGGAGGAGGAGGAGGAGGAGGAGGGGTGGGGGGAGCAAAGACAACATATTTCTTTTTTGTTGTCGTTTTTTTTTCATGTCGTTTTTGTTTCTTACCCTGAGATGAACAAATATGGAATTCACAGAGTGGCTGTTTGAGTTCCTTTGAACACAGAACAGGAACAGGTGGCTTTCAAAATCTGAGCCTTTCCCCGCTAGCTTGTTTGTGTCTTCCTTCATCAAAGCCTGCTGCAGATTACAGCCGCATATGCTGAAATTCTTTGTGTGCATTAGACTAAACTCAAATTGATCTGTTCTAAATTACCTGGATTCCCGTGCCTAAAGACTCAAGTAATTTCACACATATTTCACCCCTGATGTCAAGGCAGAGCAGCCATCTGTGAGGTAGCTGATAATATGGAAAGAAACCTCCTGACAGAAACTACTGATATGAGTTTCTGCTTGATCTCTATCCTACGTCACCTCACCTTATCTAGACGTGCATCCCTCTCTCTGACTATCCCTTTGACTCTTGCTTCTCTTTAGGGATCTTCCACCACTACAATGTCTGGAGGGGCAAAGCCAAGGACTTGGACAGTCCTCTGCTTCTAACCTCTAGGAGCACTTAAGACAAAGTGGCCATCGATCTGTGCTGCCAAGAGCCATGCAGTAATAAGAGGAGGAAAGCAGTCATTGTTGCTCCGTGGCCTGGAATTATTAGTCGGGAGTCAGTCCACCTTCCACCGACCCCTCTCACCTGCTCAAGCGGAGGATGACACCTGGATAAGTGTCCCACTCCCCATATTTCCCCAAACACACTTCAGGAAGACTACTTAAACCAGTCCAAAAGGGATCCTGTGATAAGCCCTCTTTAAAATATGCATCAAGTCCATTGTTTGGATTGATCAACACCAATCCCATAGTCTCTCTGCATCTCTCTTGAGCCGCACTAATAACATCTAATAAAGTTCTAGTGCAGGAACAGGGCTCTCTCATATATTACTCTCCACTTCCAATCAGGGAAATGGCTGGAGTGCCCGGTTTGTCCTTGTTCCGGTTACCTGCCAGCCAAAGGAGATGAGCTGCTGACTGGCTGCCAGGAGAGTGTATGTGCTGGGCTGGGCTGGGCTGGGCTGGCTGGCTGGCTGGGCTGGGCCACACTAATGTTTATGAATGCTGATCAGCACAGACACACAGAGAGAAGGCAGAAGAGGAGGAGAGAGTGGAACAGGCGAGAGGGACCCTGAGTGACAAGCAGACGGTGTGACTTCAGTCTTCAGTGAGTCTTCAGTGTCTCCTTCCCTCTATGAGAGATTCAGTATGACATAAAACCTCTAGATCATCTCTGATTGAACAACTACACCTTGTCCAGTCTGTCAACTGAAACTTACTAAGGGCTGTGATTCATGAGAGGAGGAGAGGCTTACAGGAAGTACAAAATGAATCAAGTAAAAGCAAAAGACTGTTGAGGGAGCCATTTTTAAAACCCCATCTCTTCACTCAACACCACAATTCAGTTCCTACTTAGCTCAAAAAGAATGATTATTTTTCTAAATTCTCTCAATAGGAAAAATAACTTTGGTTGTAAGAAGGGGTGGTAGAGGTTATGGCTATGGATGTTTTAGATAAGATAGGGTTTGGGATGATTTGTCGCAGCTGCACAGGAAGAGAACATTAATATGATATGCGACTCCATACTGGTATTATTAGGTGTTTAATCTCAAAGAGCAAAACAAATGAAGTGCTCTACCAAATGCAAACATAAAATGGACTTTATTCCAAGCAGACTGAACCCTGGGAGAGGAGAAGGAATGAAAGAGCAAGTGCTAGAGAGAGAAGTGAGGAGAAAAAGGCCGAGTGGTCAGTATGCCTTCAGCCTAAATGAGACCTGACTCATCTGGGTTGACGTTCCCCACATGCTGGCTACAGGGTTGGCATTCACCCAGAGGAGGCCAATCAAAGTGACACCAAGCTCATACATACACGACCCTACCAGCCCCACTAGGACTGGAATGTAGCCCTGCACCATCTCCAGAGCTTTTCAATCAGCTAAGCAAACACTCCTGCCCGGCCGCCACAGGAAGCTGCTCAGTCCAGTAAATATCATGAAGGGCGAGTATTTTTTGAGGGCCCTGGAGGAGTCACCTTGGGGCGCTGGTGCCGTCACCCATAAGTCATAAACCCACATCGGTACGGGACAGCCCTGGAGTTGCTTGTGATTCTAAGCATCATTACACACCTCATTTCAGAGGTTCAGCAGCTCTAAAGGTGAACTCTATTGCACAACCCGAGGAGAGAACAAGTGAGTGGCGCTGTACAATGACTGAAACAATTCACACAACCATTTATGTGCACCAATGACATAAACAAAGCAATTCCACTATCAAAAGCATTGCAGTCAAATCAACATGAAAATGGCATTCCATCACACACTCAATCTGAAAACATTTACCTTCACATAGACACAGATGCACTCATGCACAATCCTCCAGACAATGAAAGCCAGAGTCAATTTACTCAGGCAGTTTCAGAGCCATTTTTGGGACAATAGCACCAATGCTAGCGCTCAATTCTGGCCTGCTGCACAATGCCCTGCATGCAGTGCTCAACTAGTCCACAGGACAATAACATCAAATACGGGAGATGTCTCCTGCAATGTGTATGCTGGTAAACTGCTATGGACATGGCCAGGTACATACACTTTAGGCAAAGATCTTTGTGCAAAGGCCAATATTTTTGCATGAGATGGATTTGCACAAACAGCCTATCACTGATTTATTAGAAACTAAAGAAGCTAAATACTGCAAACATCAAGACATGATATGTTTAGTAATAAAGAAGTGAGAGCACTGGAAGGTCGTAGGAAAATCTAGGAAAAACAGAATGCAGAATGTTTAAGGCAAGAAGGTGAATAGCGAGTTTGGTGGGGACAAGAGCATTACGATTATAAAAAGAAGTACATAAAAGATAAACTGTTGAAGAAAGAAATGGAAAAAAGAGCAAGACGACATTTTGGATTTAGATAGAGTAACTGGAATAAGCATTGAGAGAAAAGTGCAAAAGTGTCTCCGTCTCCAAAGTGTTAGGCAGGGTTAGGAAGTGGCAGGCTCTGCGGAGGAGGTCAAGTCAATGGGGGTCTGCCCCCCCCCCCCCCCAGATTACTCATCAGGTTCTCCGATCTGTCAAGCCCAATTTGGGCTCATCAGAGAGGCAAGAGTGCCCTGACTCGATTAGGCCCCCACTGCTGCACTGTGGGACTCAGTGGGTCTCCGCCAACACGCCACAACACTGCAATCACAAAGCAGCCCCACCACTCCTGCATCCCACCGCCACACTAAATAGTCAGAACAACAAGAGCAGACCTGCAAGCACGGCAGGCGTCTCAACTCCATCCATCAAACTGAGACTCCCTACACTAATCCATTTCAAATCTAAATACTCAAACCATGAAAAGCATTTACTGGAGATTCAAACCACACTCAAATAAAAATGAAAATAAAAAACTGAAAAAATGACTATTTTCATAAAATGCTTGATTACTACTACAAACTTGGGATGGTGCGGTCTGCCCACGGTTCTACACTGTGTGTAAAAAAAACAATCCCAATCAAAATGAATTCTAAAAACAGCTTTGAAAGGAGTAGCATAACATCAGTGATGGCATGGCACCTAACCAAATGCAGCCGTTCCTGATCTCATTTCAGAACGTAGGAGAAATTTGAGTCAGGTTATCCCTTAAAACTCTGAACACTGTCAAACCAATTATTCCCCTGGATTCCATATTGGACACAGATCCATATCTGGTGGCTTTGTTGACAGAGCTAAGCTAGAAAAACAAAACCAAATGAAGGGGATTGAGAAAAAAAATGTTTGCACAAGATCAAAGCATGTGATTTTCCAAGCCAAAAACAGCATTATTGTAATGATTCATTAGCCTGGAGTTTTCCCTGCTTCTACGCACACAACTTATCTTTGGGCTGATCTGGATTGTGGGGTGCCTGAAAATATAATGCAGGTCTCATTTGGAATGGGTGGATTAGTGCTCAAAGGCATTGTGGAGCTCCGGATAAAAAAGAAAAATCGGGTTAAAGTTTTGAGTTATGCTCTCACATCTTAAGTAGAAACTCACATCCTAAGTAGTGTAGAGGGTGTAGAGGGGAACACGTTCACTAAATTACAGTTTGCTTAACAGGTGTACTTCCTGGATACAAAATGAAATTGACACAGGGGATGGCTACAGCAGCCGATTTAAACAGCCCTGAGGCCAAAAATGTTCTTAGTGGACTCACCAAAGCCTTTACTGCCTTGAGCGGGGTGCCTTCAGGAGCATACAGTACTGAATGCAAATGGGATGCTTGTTTGCATTCTTATGTATGCAGGCTTGGAGATACACTTACAAATAATAGGAGGTCATCAGCACCTCCACTACAATATGCACAGGAAATATGAAATGAATAAATAAACACTTGAGACTGACTGATAAGGAGAAGTGAGCTGCAGAGAAACCTGCCACTATAATCTATAGGTCTGAAGGGAGGAGAACACTTAAAAGAAAGCCCTTAGCATTGTGTAGTTCAAAGAAAAATATAGAGCTCTTGATTCAAGAGTACGTTCATAGTTATCTATTTTTACTTTAGAATATACGATTTTTCACCCACAAGTTTTACTAAGGTGATTAAAATGAGTGCAAAGTGATAACACTGTAACCTACAACAATGAAATAGGCGTGTGTGTGTGTGTGCATGGCCTACTGATATTGCATGGCGAGGGTCAGTTATAGTGTTAAAGGAGAATTGGAAAGTGAGCATCTCTAATAAAAAAAGGCATCCCCAAGCCCCAATCCCTCAGTGAGAGAGTGTGTGTTCTCTGCCCATCTTCCTCATGCTCCACAGAGCTAAAAGGCTAATAACTCATTTTAATGGACTTTTTAGGGATAGTATATTGGCTGTAGATGAAAGGAACAAACAAAAGCAGATCTTTTTTAGAAAGGGGGGGGGGTTAGTTTGCTGAGGGAAGTTTCATCAGCATATGTGTCCCCGATAGGGAATTGGAAATGAGGAGAAATCTCATCAAAACCCATTTGCAGAGTAATGAAAGGTCTGAGCAGACTAATCCCCAATTAGACTATTCACACTCACAGACGGATGAGTAGAGAGGAGAGAAGGAGAAAGAAGACAGAAGAAAAAGGGAGAGAGAGATGGGGGGAAAAGAGCATACGACAACATAGACAGTGGAACTTGTGTTATAGTGATGTTTATGTGTTGTGCATGTATGCTGGTACAGTATATATATGTAGGCTACTTTTCATTTACAAACCGCAAGAGGGTAGGAAGCAACAGAGAGTGAATTTGATACCATCTTCATTTGTATTCACAAACCCACACATATCGAGAGCTGGGCTTTGTAGTCAGTCTTTGAATTACTAGACTGCAGAGACACAGAAGAGTGTGAAGGCACAAGACTGTGTGACATTGGCTAATGATCTTCTGGAAGCTTCCACTGAGAACAAGAGGGAGCTGCCTTAACAAGACCTCTGCAATATATCACCACATTTTCTCATTTCTAAACCAACCCAAGTTCTGATGCCTCACACTTCCCTTCTCACCCCATTAGGTTGTTAGCATTCCCATGCCTGCTGTACTCTTTTGGAAAGTCAGTGAACAGATGAGATAAGAGCCTAGAAGTGGCCCTACATATGAGCCCAGATGTGTGAACTACACTGCGCTGAGTTACGCATGGCCAAGGGGCTCCACAGAGCAGGGAGGAACAGAGAGGTGTGACTGTTAGCAGTGCAAGTGAAGCGAGGCATACAGCACACTGGAGCACTAACACAACTGGCTCCACTCTTTAACCTTTTAGACTGGATGCTTATGTGCTGTTCAGACCCTCCAGGAGTTCCTATTTTTATGACTGTTTGCACCTAAACTGGCAGGCTTTGTGTTTCTTTGGGGGAAAAAATCCCACATTTAAACTGTATACTGTAGGCTACAAAAAACATCACGCACGCCTCAAAAATAGTTGACACACTTGTGCATACTTGGTTTTGCTTGAAATAACAGTTTATGAATTGATGGCACAGCATATGTCTTCAAATGCTTTCAATACTTTCTGAACATCATGTCTGCTTATTAACGCCAATTCAGGCTCTTTACTTTTTTACATCATTACCATTATTGTACATTATTCTAATGTTTTGTTTCACAGCCTTACAACTACAGGACTACTAGGTGCTTAGAACAGCTCATAAAGGCAGATTAAACAATATGGTGTCTGTATTGCATGCATACGTGGTTGTATTGCCAACACAGAGTATCTGAGTACCTAGAGCAAAACAGGTTATGGCATTCCATGAAGTTTGGGAAGAATTATTTGAATCAGCAGAGAGCCCAACTTTCTGAGAGGCTGACAGAAAAGATGAAATGGGCAATCAAGAACTTGTAGCCCCAGTTACCAAACCACAGAAGTTTTTTCTGTTATTAGTGTTTGAGGGCAAAACTGAAGTGAGGCTATTCAAGCGAGATGAGTTGGGAGAAGGAGGCACCGAGTGAAAGGCACAAGGTGAGATGTGGCCAGGAGCTGCTCACAGAGATGGAGTTCAAGTTAACTGTTACATTACTTTATTCTTTAGTCAACTGCTAATGTTATCCTATATCAACATTTACTTACCATACTAGATTAATAACAATAAAAAGTAAACTATATTTGTAATCTGAACACAATATGTTCAGATAACATACTGTATCACATAAGGACAAGGTGTGCAGTTACACTGAATTAATGGCCAGGGTAGTTTGGCATCCAATACTCTATTTTACTCATGTAGTCAATCCAAAACAGGTCTGTTGGGGTAAGAAAATGCACACCATACAACCATGAATAGAACCTAGAAACACCTAGAGACACCATTCATTTATTCATCAAGTAAAGGCCTGCCTGGTAGAAATAATGGCCTGTGTTTGGAGCAGCTGATGCAGAACAGGTAAATGAAGGTTAAAGATTTAGGCCGGGTACATTATGTTGGCATAACAGAAATAAAGATTATAGGACATTTGTTATCACGTAGCATCTTCTATCAATGACTATGGGATGTCGGCTGGTTATAGGTTATATCAGCTGCATCTTGGTTGTTGGAAACCGTCTCTCCCCTCCTCTCTCTCTCTCTCTCTCTCTCTCTCTCTCTCTCTCTCTCTCTCTCTCTCTCTCTCTCTCTCTCTCTCTCTCTCTCTCTCTCTCTCTCTCTCTCTCTCTCTCTCTCTCTCTCTCTCTCTCTCTCTCTCTCTCTCTCTCTCTCTCTCTCTCTCTCTCTCTGTCTCTGTGTAATGTATCCAAAGCCCTGTCTTTGGGAGAGTTCCTCCCTACCTGCCCATCCGTCCGTCCTCTAATGACTTCCATGTGGCCTTGCTGGGAGACAGAGGCATCCCAGTGGCCAGCCACTAAGCAAATTGATTAGATAAATGTTGGCCTGCCCACAGGTGTCCACACTTTTTTCCCCAGCAGGCAATCTCTTAATGGCTGACGAGGCCGCCATGTCATTGCACTGATTCAGTGTGGGAAGGGCCGGCCAGTAATTTGTCACCGCATTGATATTCTTCACCACAGTCTGGAAGACAGCCAGACAGAATGTAACCGGCAAAAAGCTCATTGGCATACAAACCCTGCTGCCGCCGCCACTGCTGCTACTGCTGGACAAAAGAAAACTTAGCCATTGGAACTTAGTCAAACAGGAGTATTATTAAGATGAACACACACTGTCCATTTGCCACTGTGCAATGTTTGAGATGTACATCACCCTGTGACACTCTGGGTTAAAGTCACTCTAGCATGGCAACTGAGCTGAACTGCAGGGTGGGAGAGAGGGAGAGAGGGAGAGAGAGAGAGAGAGAGAGAAAGAAGGAGAGAGAGGGAGAGCTACAGAGTCCCAGAGAGCAAGGCACCATGCCAGTGAGGGTGCCCCAGGGAAGACGCAGAGAAGCCTGCACTCCCCTCCACTAATGAGAGACAGACATTTCTAAAGCCCTGAGCCTCCCCAGGCTGCTCTCTCCCCACAACTCTCAGTCACACCTGGGCTTGACTGCTGCTCCTCTACACCCACACCCTTATGAATATGAACCAGCACTGCCTCCTGCTCTCAAACACTGACTAAGACATGGGGGGAGAGAGAGAGTCTGAGCACAGAAACCTAAAACTAGAAACACTCTGAAGTTAACTTCATTATCATTCCTGCTAGCGGAATTATTTTAAAATTTGATTTTTTTTTTTTTTTTTGGTCTTTTTTCGCTGGCAAAATTATACACTCAGGCTCAGCAAGCAGAATGGTCCTCATTCCTTATAATTACAGGCAAATTACATTCATTACTGCAATTTACATCTCATCTCCAATCTAATCATTAGAAGGCTGACCTGCTCTTCATATTCTGGTATTACAGTGGAAAAAGAAAAGTGGCTCCCAAGAGCACAAAAGGGAGCGAGCTAATCAATAAGAACAGAAAAATGATTATTCCTGATCTCTAGTCAGCTTTGCCACACAAATCAGACTGAGGGGGCAACGCAAGTGTAATTTCATGTCTGATTGCTGGGATTGTCACCTTTAATGTGTTTGTAGGTCCCTGGTCCCAGAGAAAAATGACAAACTGAGCCAGACACATAAATGCAATAATTCATTCATTTCAAATGAACACAAACACTTGCACGCACACAGACCTCAATCTTTAATCACTACTAAACTTGCTGGTGTAATTGAGGTCAGACACTGGCAGGCGGTGGTGGGGGGATGTTGGATGGAGAAAAATCAACCAATTGACCACAAAAGTGAGGATAAAGTCAGCTTTGTTTGCACAGAATGACAAAAGAAAAAGGAAGACTTGTATCGTTTAAACAACTAAACACAAAAACACACTTTGAAGCAGCATTCTCTTCCAGTCAAATGGCTTTCCAATGCACTTAATATGGAGTGGCTACTATTGACTCAATGCTCAATGCTAAATAATTGGCCATAGAGTGGGGAGGGAGGTGGGGAGGAAATGTTCTCTTGGAGCATCAATAAAGGCCCTCAGTCCACACAAGCTCTCTACTCAAATCAGTGGAGAGTGCAGTCACCTTCAATAGCACCAGCAGCTAGACCACAGCACTCTGCCCATACTCATTACATGTTTGCTTTGTTTCAAACGTCTACCTTGCTTTTAGCCACTGAAAAAACCCTTAGAGTTCATTTGATGTTGCGTATAAATGCTGTATAAATATGCTGTAATAAATTTGTGTGTCCCTTTGAGAGACATCACAACCCTAAACTCTGCTTCAGGCCCAAATCTGCACTGATAGTGTGTTATTGGCAGAAATGAGAGGAGCTCAGCTACATGTAGGCTAGGCTAGCATGCTAGATAAGATTGCCATGGAGGGTCACTGGCACAGGCAGCAGCAGGAGGAGAGAGAGAGATACTAGAATTAGAGCACAATAACGTCGGGAGAGAACACAGGCGCCCCACTGGCAGCACTCATGTTCGGGGTCAAAGGTCGCGTGTTGAATCAGACTTGGAGCGGACCCCACTCTGAGACCGCTTTTGTGACCGGGACAATAAACAAAGAACAGTTGAAAAAGAGGCTTTGGAGAAACAGCCAAACATTCTCCACTATGATGGCTCATGCAGACAGTACGAGAGAGAGAGAGTGCAGTAGAGTGCAGAAATGAAAAAGGAAATAGATGAAGGGAACGGCAGAAAAGGAGGAAGACTGACAGATAAGAGAAACAGCAACAGATTCAGTGGGGCCTCGATTACACCTTTACAGACATCAAACACATGCAGATTCCACACGCCACTGCAACAGGCTGGGTGCTGGAGCAATCTCCATAAAAGTGAGACAGTCAGGGCTGGGCTGGGCTGGGCTGGGAAGGGAAGGGAAGAGAAGGGCACTCAGAGTTCCCACCAAGCACAGCAAATCTATCTGCATTCATTCACATGACCTGGGAGTCAGGACACAGGGTGGGAGAGCTGAGCCACAAGCCATTTTTATCCGCATGTCCGTGGGTGAGTGAACATTTGGGTTTGTGTGAGTGAATGTGTGAATGTGAGAATGTATGTATGTGTGTGTGTGTGTGTGTGTGTGTGTGTGTGTGTGTGTGTGTGTGTGTGTGTGTGTGTGTGTGTGTGTGTGTGTGTGTGTGTGTGTGTGTGTGTGTGTGTGTGTGTGTGTGTGTGTCTATATCTATACTGGGTAAATGTTTGGGCTGTCAGAGGGCTGGTGGGTTGCGGTGCCTGCTCATGCATGATTGAGTGCTCCAGCCAGAGAAGCCCAGTCCCCTGGATGATTCCACCTGCCCACTCAACTGGCCTCTGTCAAGGGCCGTCCCACAGCACCTCCAGCACAGCCCAATGCCCACTAGGTCAGGCTTGTCCAATACACTTGCATAAAAGTTCTGCATTACACAAGCAAAACTAGAACAGCACTCAGATAGCACAGACCTCCACCAAGGCAAGAGGGTCACTGACGCAACACAAATTCGAGGTGATGTTGCAGATCATCACCGACATTGAAACATTCATTCTTTGCGCTAATAACTATATCGTCTGAAAATGTAATCAAAATCTGTTCTGTATGTTTTGAGCTAATTTTGCACACAGACAGACAAACACATCCAGGCAGAAACATACCCTCCTTGGCAGAGGTGATCATTCATGGAACTGAATGAACTCTCAACTTGCAGAGACTGAAGAAACTAGATGCTCAAAAATCCAGCAATGAGTTTGAACTCTCTTCATCTAAGATCTTACAATAGCAAGGCCAAAGACACATGCAATAACAGACCTGTGTCCCATTCAATGCAAGATGAGTTCATGCATGTTGTGTGTGTGTGTAGGCTACTCATGTGTGCGGAGTGGTGGAGTGTCTAAAATGATGGGGGACCTCTCTGGGATGGAAGTGAGAAAAGGTTTTCCTAACTTAGTGCCTGAAGTGTGGTGTGAAGTGTGGGACAAGAGGACACTTACTGCTCCTGAGAGCCGAGGGCGTGACCTCGATCTCGCTGGCTGGCTGATAGGGCTGGAAGGCCGACATGCCGCTGGAGTTGAGCTCTGCGCCCCCGCCACCGCCGGCGCTCGCCGCAAACAGGTCTGGGCTCTGGGTGCCCGTGGAACTGGCGCTGGTGCCATCGCCACCATGGTGAGGATCCTGCTCCTCGTACACCGCCACCAGCTGCAGGGAAACACACACACACACACACTCATCAGACTCACATACAGTAGAACTATTTACAACAGTTAGGATTCCTACATAGTCCAGATTTTACAACTTCATTTGAAACATGTATGCACCAGGCCAGCACAGCACAAACACAACAGCAGTTTGTGCCAACAGTATTCTAGGAGGCAAGCTACAGTTTATGCACATACACATGGGGCAATACCAGACCACGCTGGGTTTGAAAATTGAGTTGGAAACAGCCAGGGTTAGAATCCTTGGAAATCTGCAACAGCATTTATTTGAAGTAAAAGCATGTTTCTATGTGCGGCACAACAGAGAGTATGTGTCACATCTTGTTCTCTGTCCCTCTGTGTGGCCCCAGTGCCGTTTCCTCCTGAAGAACACTAACAGATTAGCATACAAACTGCTTCTGTAGTTGTCCACACATTTCTTTTATCTCCAGTAGTATGCAAAGGGGTGTGTGTGTGTGTGTGTGTGTGTGTGTGTGTGTGTGTGTGTGTGTGTGTGTGTGAGTGTGTGAGTGAGAGAGAAACGAAGAGAGAGAGAGAGACAGAGAGAGAGAGAGAGAGAGAGAGAGAGAGAGAGAGAGAGAGAGAGAGAGAGAGAGAGAGAGAGAGAGAGAGAGAGAGAGAGAGAGAGAGAGAGAGAGAGAGAAAGAGTGCGTGTGTGTGTCCAATAATATACATCCATTTTCCTTTTCGGTGTATTAGAGCATTCAGTCTATAGCATACTGTACATAGAGAGGCTTCATGCTTTGCAGTCCAGCTGCTCAATTTCGCAGAGGAAGACATGCCATCAGCCACAACAATTTCACAGCCATCCTATCACTAGCACACACGCACGCACGCACGCACGCACGCACACACAGACACCCTCTCTTGATGTCCATTGCACACTAGCTTTATCCCTTACTCCTCTCCATCGCATCCAGCTATGACACACACACACACACACACACACACACACACACACACACACACACACACACACACACACACACACACACACACACACACACACACAGACGCACACACACCATGGCTCTCCTCACTGCTCCCACATGCACATTATGCCCACTCATAATCAAATGGGCCAGCATTTATCAATCATGTATTATTTATGGGCTCTTGAAAGGCCTTGCTTTTTTTCCCCGAAATCCAGGGGCCTCCCATGAATAGTTAGTGAGTCTGCCCTCACAGCTGCTAGCTCTGGCAGCCCAGCCCAGCCCAGCCCAGCCCAGCCCAGCCCAAGCACTGAAGACTCACTTCAGCTCAGGTTTCCCCTGCATGGCTGGCCGGGGCATCCCAAAAGCACCTCCACACAGAGCAATAATACATACAGTAGATGCATCCCTTACTGATGAGAACAGGCTCCAAAGGCAGTGACCTTGAGGTGGCAAAGTCCCATGGCTGTGAAACACACTTTGTACTTTGCAGCAATCATGTGCTTTGGTGACAAGGCATTGCCCCCTACACTTTATCCAACAGTGGTAATGGGAGTGGTAGTGTCAACCCGTTCCTTCACCCACATCCAATAGTGTACCAGTAGCTGTGGTGGAATCCACATTAGATCTAAGAACCTGGTTTCAGTTTATCAAAAAGGTTTAATCTAGATCAAAGTGATCCATTACCTTTGGGACTCCAGTTGCCTTCACCTTCCACACCCTCTCTAAAGGCTTATTCAGACTGAAGATCTGCAACGGTTTTAGAGAGTAGTTGCAGTGGTGGAAATCAAACGTTGCAGGTCGTTGCAAGCAGTTGCAAGCCGTCGCAAAACATTTAACATGTGAAATTGCAGTTTCAGAGTTTTAGAACGTCGCAGCCCATCTCGTCACAGATCTTTGGTCTGTAGCCACCTTAACTCCTTACTTCTCTCAGTCTGGCATTTCTTAAGTTTCTCATGTTCTTTTTGTCTGTTGCAGTCACATCTGTCACCACCTGACCTCTGCTAAATTCTCTGCGGTTTGTCTGATGTTACCATTTATAGGTACAATATGTTTGAACATAATCATCATCTTTTATTGTATGAACTACAAACCCACACTCCAAATACAAATTTATTAGCAGAAAATGTGAAATGGTCAAAATCTGCGAAATCCAGTTTATTTTATTTTATTTGCCTTATTTGAGGTCTGAAAGCAAAACTTTTTGCCTATTTCTCATTTTCTGCAAATCAGTGAATCAGAGTGTACCCACAATCCTCTGCTTAACTTTGTGGCTACAGACCGAAGATCCGCAACGTGACGGGCTGCAATGTTCTAAAAACCAGCGACGTTCTGAAACTCCAAAACTGTGTTTCATATGTTGAGTCTTTTGCAACGGCTTGCAACGATTCATACTGCCGCAACTCCTCTCTAAAGCCGTCTCGTCTCGCTGCAGATCTTCAGTCTGAATTGGCCTTTAGATGCATTGAAAGCATTCTGATTTATGCCACTCAACAACCTTTCTCCAGCAAACAGCCTGATGTTATATTTAGGTTGGCAAATATGCTTAATACTGGGAGTATTAGATATGGTTGCTTGGACAAACTTTTTTTTTCTCCAATTCTTTTCACTTATGTAACAACTGGCAAAGTTTGAAAGTGGATCAGAAAAGTAAGTTTTATATACATTTGGCAAGAGCTGAGATATACTGTACGGAGTTAAATCTGTTCTACACTCTCAGTTCTACATTCAAAAGCGTGAGAGCAAAGACAGCTCATATAGTGTGCAGCCTGAATAGGTATACAGTGTAGAGTGGCAGAAGAATAATCAATCTGTCATATGGCTGGTTGGCATATAATTTCCAAATCCACTGGTAAGACATTTGTGATTTTCAGCATATTCACTGATTCAACTGTAAACTCAAGAGTCAAACAATTGTGCAGAATGGTTGAATTCTGATGGAAGCTCTCCCTTGGCTCTCTTACATAAGTTAAAGATTTTCCCCTCGTTGTGAAGGGGCCACAGAGCCGTGGGGAGAACTGATGAAAGTTTCATGAGCAGACCAGAGAAAGCTGGTGTGCATGAAACAGCCCCTCTGCTCTGCTCTGCTCTGTCCCCCCTTCCACACACAGCATGGAGGAACTACTGGAACTAACCTCCAGCTCTGGAGAACTCCATATGGAACTTCTCAGCTTTAAGTGATAGATGTTTGCAATTTGCATTCAACTTTGGTTAATGTTCAAAAATATTTGGTATGTCCTTTGGGGGGAAAAGCCCTTTGCAGACAGAATTGACCTGTGGGCTGACATTTACTACAACAAACACTTATATTCACTCACTCGCATTTTCCTTCTCAACCCAGTTCTTATCAGATAGCATTTCTCATCCTCTGCTTCCAACAGCAAAGCTGCCATGATATTTCACAATTGATATTTCATAGGTCTTAGTGCCTGGAAATCTGGCAGCCTTACTTTGCTTATAGCCTCCTTATCTTGTGCCCAGTGACATCTAGCTCTATGAATGATGATGACAGGTCTTTCAACTGCCTGTCAACCCCACCTGCACACCATCCATCTCTCCTCTCACTCCTCTCTCTGACCAGCACACGCCCACGTCTTTCTTCCACTCGCTATCTCCATAGCCACACCTGCATCTCTCTATCTCCATAGCCCTGTATACCTGCATCACTGCACCTCTCCATCTGTTTATCCCACATCCACTAGGTGCCCATCCATCTAGCGCTCAGCTGCTTAGCCATCCAGCCATGCTCATTTTCTTCCAACAATGAATGTCTTCACACACGCATCCACCCACTCACATTCATAAATCCACCCATTAAGGGTTATGACACTGGGAGGAGGGTGGTGCTATAGGTCTATCTATCAGCATCAAGCTTCAGCCGATGCATACGCTCATCTTCTGAACTTGGCCAATCATCATGGTTGGTAGTTTTGGGTGGGAATGCTTCCCGCTTCTCCCCCACTGGCCTTCACATGTCCATCCAGAGGAGTGGAGCATCAGTAGCCTACATTTTCACACTCCAGTGTGTTAATATTTCATCCTTTTTCTTCCATCTCTGATGTGTGCACTAGGTACTCCAGCTCCTCCTGAGTGCTTAGTGTTGTTTCACTGCTCATTGCCATTCTGAAATATTCAGACAATAAGGGCCAGGCCTGCCTGCTCCACATACTGGATCTTCTCTTCAGAGCCAAGACATCCATCGCCTTGAAGGTGGAATAGCTGAAGTGCACAACTAGTGCCCTGCTGAAACCAACCCCACTGGTGGAACTGCACGCAGGTGTTTCAAGTTCATCATCATCATTATGAGCAGAACAGTTGGCCTCACGACTGACTCATTATGTCTCGAAATTCTTTGACAGAATGTGAAATATAACGAGGGATATTCTTTGCTTTCTTTGCAAGGATATGAGAGGGAATGGCGACGCAATACACTGATAAATATATATATATATATATATAGTGCTGTCAAACGATTAAAAAAATTAATCTGATTAATCACAAAATTTTGCAATGATTAATCGTGATTAATCACTTTTAATCGCAACTCATTTCCTTCAGTAAGAATTCGGATGCTAGGGTATGTTGGATCCTTGTTTTGCTCTGTTAAGGCCCTGATACTAAATACTTGGCTTTGTTCGACTCAAATGGGGCAATTCACATCTGTCCCTTACCCCCAAGGTTTCCCCAAACATGTTGTTGGACAGTCAGGAGCTAGGCCATAATCTTTGTATTGTCTGACTTGGTAGCCGAGCCATTTTCTATCTGAAATTGAGCATAATACATGCCATGAAAGTGGAACCATATCCATCAGGATTAATCTGAGTTCATTTCTTTAATCTGAGTTAAATTTTTGGATTAATCATGTGATTAATCAGTTAATTTTGCCAGCACTACTATATATATATATATATATATAAAAAACGTACAAGCAGGAAAACTTTTTAAGATTAAGGAGTCATCCTTTGAATTCCACTTGGCCAAGTTGTACTGTAGCTGCTGCCTTTGAAGTCCTCCTGCGCCGCGAGAGCCAGAGGGGAATGAATTCAAAGGTATTATGAGTCAGGCAGGCACACAGCTACCTATGGACTGCTGACTGAATAGAAAGTTGAATAGCTTCCTTGCTCTTTCTGCATTTTTAAAGAAAAAAAGACACCTGGCCATCTGTAGACTTTCAAAGCCATTGCAGAGCCATGACCTACACACTGAAATATAGAAATGCAACATGAAAATGGGAAACGTATTTATTTCCTAATGAAAACAACTAAAGACTACATCAAAGAGAAGTTAATGTCAGTGTAAACAATAGAACAAAAATGGGACGCTTATGCTTACGAGGAAATTTGAATAAAATTTTCCCATTGGGTATACAAAATACAAAAAATTTAAATAGTTCCATATGCTTTCCTCCTAGCTAAATATGATCACTGCAAAGAGTGGCATAGGAGAGGTAAAAAAAAGGATCATCAAATATTCAATGCTTCCGAGCACAGCTTCTGCTCAGTTGTCTATTGTTTTTAACACCTACCGATTTTTGCTCAACATGCTCTTCAGTCATTTACCTTTTTAAATATAGCCTTGCTTTAAAGTGCTTTCTAACGTAATTTTCTACAAAAAAAAAACATTAGGATAAGAAATCAATCATATTATTAACCTAAATCCACTGATGGCCTTGCTCACCTCCTCACCGACATTTGTCCTTGACCGAGCACACACTCTGATCTTCCAACACCATTCCTGCCCTTCCCGCCCTTCCCTTTTCAAATGCAAAACATGAACTTCCTTTTGACTGTTTAACCATTGTACTGAATAAATTAGCATTCCACTCATTAAACTCCAACATTAGAAAAACCCATATTAAAAAATAAAACAGCACTTGAGGTTTTTTTAAACTGGAGGAAGTGCCCTTCAATCCTTCATTGGGTATGCACAAAGCCAGGGGAGGTAATTAAGAGCTTCAACCTGGGACTTGGGACTGCTGGGGAAAAGGAATAGGGGGGGGGGGGAAAGAATGAAAGAGGGAGAAATGGAAGACTTCAAACAATTTTGGTTTCCATGGCAATGGTTGTATTACCCAGAAAGCTGCAATAGTACCTGGGGAGATGATAGTCCAGGGGCAGAGCCGTCTGTCCTTGACAGTGATGTGCATGACAAATGAGGAAAGCCCTGGCATGCAAAGCAGAATAGCCTACATTTTGGCCACCAGCTACAAGCTGCCACGTGCATCAAACATCAGACAGCTCCGAGAGCTAGTGTGGTCATTATCAGGTGATTTCATTGAAGAAAATAACCAAGCAATGCCAATAGGTTGTGGAAAAATCTGTGCAGTTCTACACAAATCACTAAATGCTAGTTAACAAAATGAAACAAAGTGTAGGACATAAGGTACAGAAGTACAAATGTTTTATTTGAGGGACTAGTTTCAGAGGTGTAATTCAGACAACAGATAGATTTGTGACTACAGAAATATGGTTCAATCTGAGAGAAAACTGGTACCATTTCATAATTTTCAAGGCTGTTTGCTTTCAATAATGGCTAAATTAGACAAAGGTGCAGACATGACTAAACGGTGCCAGTCAGGCCTCCCCCTGCAAACGGAGCAGATGGGCTCCCCTTGACAGCAGCCACAGCTAAGCTCAAAGAAGTTGCGAGTCACTACTCCCTCCCTCCTCTTCCTCCTCCTCCTCCTCCTCCCCAATTAACTCTGGTGGCTCTCTTGTTTCTCACCTTGAGACACCCCACCCTTGAGCCTCACCGGGGGCTGTTTGGTATGCCAGCGGACACTGTGGCCTTCAATTATTAGAGCAAACATCACACGTCGCAGGCTTTTCAGCCAGCATTTCAAATGACAAAGTGGGGCCTCACTGTGTTTGCATTTTAAGCAGCATGCCTTGGAGTGCATAATAATCTCTACTTAGCCGGATGTAGACACAGTACTCAATCTGACAGCACTAGACTGCAGCTCAGGACAGCTGCTGCCTCCTCATACGTTTAGACACAGTATCACTCATTTAGAGCCGTACGCGGGCACACACACACACACACACACACACCTACACATACTGTATACACGCGCACACACACACACACACACACACACACACACACACACACACACACACACACACACACACACACACACACACACACACACCAGGAGCAACACAAAATAAACACACCCACAGAGGGGAGCAAACGCGAGCGGAATCACGATCATCATCACACAGAGAAACAGACAGCTATCAGGGGGGGATACCAGAGAGACCGGCGTGCCATTCTGGCAGTCTGGCGCTTGCCTAACCTCCAGGGAAGTCGCCTGTCATTATCGGCCATCTGCAGGCCAGACCAGTCCCAGCCCCAGCCCCAGCCCCAGCCCCAGCCCCAGAGCCCACTGGGGATCCAACAAAGACAGAGGCTCTGCCTTTACCATCACCTCCTGCTCCAATCTAATCCACTGGCCCCCACTGGACGCCTCATCAAAGCCAAGGAAGGAGCCATGCCAGCGCTCCTGTGTTTCTGCTGCAAAGCAAGCGAGCAGTTCTGATAAAACTGGATGTGTTTTGCACACTTCCACTACAGAGGCAATGCCTCATGGGCATGTCTCACCCTCCCTCCCTCTCTCTCTCTCTCTCCCTCTTTCTTTCTCTCTCACACAGCACAGCCTTCTGACAGGGAGGCCTGGAGGAGAATCATGGCTCTGGATGAAGTGATTAATAGATGAGAAAAAAAGAATGTCACTGTGACTTCAGAGGCTGTGCTGGAACGGGTGCTAAGTTTGTTTATAGGAGCACGCACCCACTCACACAGAAAATAAATAAATAAACTGGAAAAAAACAGACAGTGGCACAGAGATTATTTTGTGTGAGGTCTTCTCTTTTCCTTTGATGGTGAAATTGATTTGTTTCTATTTGTTATGTATGTAAACTCAGGCCTGGGGTATAGTATAGTGAGGAGGATGAGACACAACACTGTACACCACTCACACTGGCCAAAATCATCAGCTAGGATATCAACTGCTTTTGAGGGTGGATCAACACCTGATAAATAACAAACAACTATTAAGTGCGAAGTATGCAAACATGTAAGATAAATGCTTAGAAAACTATACAGACTATTCGTTTATTTCAGAAGAATTCTGAAAGGCCATGGGAGACATTAATTGGTCCTTTTATACTAAAACCTCAAGTTTCATACTGTATCTAGGTTTCTTATTCCTGAGTTTGAGAATGAATTAATCATCTCACATCCTGTGCCTTTGATTCATGCTATTTTCAAACAGCAAGATGTCTATAGAAAAGCTCACTTCCTCTCAGAAACTTTGGAGCTCACAGTGAACTCGTGTGGCTCCTAGGAGTGTACTTGTGAAAATGCTCCAGTTCTGGCTGTGGCAGAGTGCTCTCCTGCTCGCGCACTCTGTTCTCTAACACATGCAGCTTGTGCCCTCTAGCGCACCCTCGTCCACACGCCACATCTGACCGCCTTCGGCTCAGGCTCAGGCCAGATCCTCTTGGACATGTAGAAACAATTAAAAGCACTTAAAACGTCAACTTTAAAGCAGCTGAAATGTTCAGCTACAGAGAAACAGGAAGAAAAGAAAAAAGAAAAGAAGGACTAATGGGGTGTTTAGAGCATGATTACATGCACACACATATGGACACACACACACACACACACACACACACACACACCCACAGCTCTCTCATCGTTAATAATCAAAATGTTTGTGCTCAGGCGGTGAGGACAGCATAGGGTGGGAGATTAGAGGAGGGTGTCCCTCTCCCAGCCCAGAGAAGAGAAGAGAAGAGAAGACAAGACTCTCCACCTGCCAGTAAGGGTGACAGCACTGTAATAAGCCCAATTATTCAGCATTAGGCTGCTATTGATTTACTGCTGGATCGACTTACTGGATCTTGGGCTGGGGCACAGAGGGGGACCATTTGGCAACATTCTCTCTCTCTCTCTCTCTCTCTCTCTCTCTCTCTCTCTCTCTCTCTCTCTCTCTCTCTCTCTCTCTCACACACACACCAGCGGAGGTTTGTGAGGAGGAGGAGGAGGGAGTGTTGAATCTATGTGCTGGAGAAGGCTAATTAAAGATCCTCCTTATCAAACAGCAGTGATGGATGGCACTTTCTTAGCTCATGTAGACCCGAACTTGCCCCTAGGTCAGCCTCTCTCTCCCTCCATCTCTCTCCCTTTCTTTCCCTCTCTCTCTCTCCCACTCTCTCTCTCTTGCTCTCTCTCTCTCTCCCCCTCTCTCATGACCTTGGGAGTCTGAATGTGTTTATAGAGGGCGCGGGTGACACATGGTCTAGAGGCTGCCAGATTCCCATGAAGAGGTCGCCATTTTGAGCAAGGAATAATATTTGGATTTTGGGAAGCTGGCAGAGGACATGTCTGTCCTTGAGAGCGTAATATATATGGAGCTAACTGAGACGGGCCATGGAATTATTAATGTTTACTTTACGGGGGCGTTGAAAGAAAACACATGCCCCCAGTTTGTCCAAGCACCTTCATCCATCTGATAAGGAGGGGACAAAAATAGCAAGGTGGGGCAAAACATGCTTTTGCTGTTGAAGATCCAACAATACACCAATTATTTCTTCTTTTTTTCTTATTTTGCTTAGACAAATAATGTGGTGCTAATTTTAGAGGGGAAAACGAGAGGAAGGGGCGGCTGGCTGGGGTGAATGCCAACAAGTGAGGTCACAAATCCGACTCAGCCACTGGTTGCCAGCCAGGACGCCTGTCAGGAGTTCAGGTGTTCCACTCAAAGATGCGTACAGGGATGATGTCCTTGACTCGACCTTCACTGGTGAGGCCTCTGACCAGGAGGGGCTCCTAATTAGTATGCTGTTTGTTGCTTAGGTACATAGATACATACTATAGACTACTGGATTTTGTAAGTAAATGAATTGAAAGTGCAACACATTTATGTGTGCATGAAAGTGAGTACTGATACTAATGTGACATAAATGTGTGTATATATATGTGTGTGTGTGTGTGTGTGTGTGTGTGTGTGTGTGTGTGTGTGTGTGTGTGTGTGCACACATACTTTGCATATGTGCATATGTGTGCGCGTATGTGGTGCATGTGCTGTGATGTCATGTGTGTGCATGTGTGTGTGTGTGTGTGTGTGTGTGTGTGTGTGTGTGTGTGTGTGTGTGTGTGTGGCCTGAAAAGAAGGGAAAGGCATAAAGAAAGAGGTCCCAGCACTTTTGGCATGCTGCAGCTGTCTAGAGTCCTAGGCAGCCCCCTCATCAGCGCTAATTGGCACTTGTGCAGACAAGCTTGGACTGGTGCCCACCCCGCCACAGCTTTACTGCCGTCTGCCCGCCCGCTGCAGGGCCACTGCCCCCGGCCAAGGTTCACCCGCAACGCCACACAGGGCTCACTTTACTGTCCTCGCACACTGACAGGCAAAGTGCTTGTGCGGGCAAGTGTGTGTGTGTGTGTGTGTGTGTGTGTGTGTGTGTGTGTGTGTGTGTGTGTGTGTGTGTGTGTGTGTGTACATTTGTATGGACTGCACAAATTTAACTACGTGTTTTGCAGTAAATGGATGTTACCTACTGTATAACATGTTACTACCGAAAACATAAACCTTGACAGTTCACAGTTTAATGCCACCCAAGATCCCCCCCCAATACTAATTTAGGCTTAATTTTCCTGTAAGATTAAGAACTGTTAAAATCACTTGAATGGGACTTCCATTTTTAAGTTCTGTACAGTATATTTTATATTCTCTGAAGAAAAGACTCAGGATGCTTTTTTAAATGTTGCCAAAACAGAAGCACAAATCTCCAATATATTCCCCTTCAAACATCAATTGCATAAAAGTTGACCATGAACTATAAAAGAATAATAGAATAAAAAAGTATTTTGTAGTATGCCTCACAAGAGCCTTTAATGCCCAGTATGTGTGAGAATGTTTAAGAATACCAAGTAGAGTTAGACATCTCAGTAAGTCAATGGGTTTATTTGGACTTTTGAACACTTCTAAGAGGGTGAAAAAGTCTATATTTTATCCTTTTAACTTTGGTAAACAAATGAGCCTTTCAGGGGCCTAAATTCCACTTGGTCATGGCAAAGAAGATGAGAGGGGTACTTGACAATGCAAAGACGTGTGCAGATGGAGCTGGAAAAGCGTTGCAGCACAAAACACAAGCATTGCAACACTGAGCGCCATGACTCCAGCCATGAGCGTAGGATGCTTAAATCTCTGGCTTTGCCCGGCATAGCAGCGCTCAACTCTTTCATGCCACACTGCGCCAGGAACACAGCAGGTTGCCGCAGCCACAGAAAGAGGAATGGATCTGGAGCGGCGTAAAGAGCATGATGTGGGCACCTCTCTGCCCACGCAGCCTCCAAATATCAACCCCCTGCCGGCGGCGAGCACAGCAGAGCAACGTGGCGGCTCCCGCAGCAGGTGGACACTGATCGCTGTCTGTAGGGCATAAAAAAGCCTTGGCACATCAAAGCGAGAGCTGCCATCGCAGCCACTGTCACTGCCACCGCCAAAACTGCGAAATGGAGTGAAAGCGAAAGAGAGAGGTGCAACACAAAGCTGCCGCATGGGCTAATCCCCTCTTCACAGAGGGTCGTGTAAGCCTCAGTGCTTACCAAACATAATCAGGGGATTTGAGCTAACTAAAACACTGGCTTCTGTGGCCTGGACTTGCATGACACTTGTTTAAAAAGAGGAAAATCACTCACAGCCAAAATAGGATATACTATACAGTGTATGCTTTTTTGCATGGGCAAGGTTAAAATGCCAAGACAGCTGAAAGAAGCTTACTTTCAGGGGATGGATGTTACACGTCAACAATGTGTGAACCTTTACAGGTTGCATTGTGTAACTGTCCTTGACTTTGTTTGCTACGATATGCAAAGAGATGACAACTCGGACGAGTGGACAAAAGCAGAAGGTGAAGCCCTGATGATTGGAGTGGTCTGAACTGCAGCTCGAGTGGTTCTTGAGAGCAGCACAGCAATGCTGCTGCCGCTGCTTCATCAGTGCTGCCTGCACTCTTTGAAGGCCGTGTGAAGCCATGGGATCCAGAGGCACCACCGAACGTCAGCAGATTTTACAAAGCCACAAACAACTCTGCCACTCACTCACTCACTCACTCACTCACTCCCATCTGCACATGAGAGTCCAGCCAGAGCAGTGCACTAATGAGGGCATCCACAGCCTCTTTCTTTCCCCTGGAGGAGCTGCAGTAGGACCCTGACCCCGTACACATGGCAGTGCAGTGCAGTGCAGTGCCACTCACCGTCTCAAAGCCTCTAGAAAACATACTGCCGTGGCCAATTAACAGAAATATTACTTCATTTTCTGCACACTGGTACTCACACTGATATGCAATTAGTGACAAGGACATAATGGCCGATACAAGCTCATTATGCGCATGGAAAACACCCAATAAAAATTCCTCAAGAACGAGGGAATTAAAGCATCATTATGGTGAGATGATGAGGCCATATTCTGGCACAACCACACAATGAGACAACTGAGCGAACAAACATTAGCATTTATATATAGACACTGAGACACCTGCTTACTCTCTCACCACTCACAGTACAGGAATGGAAAGTTTTCAACTAATCAAAGACACATCAACCAGTAATTACTCCCAC
This sequence comes from Sardinella longiceps, assembly GCA_027497455.2. NCBI lineage: Eukaryota > Metazoa > Chordata > Actinopteri > Clupeiformes > Clupeidae > Sardinella > Sardinella longiceps. The sequence goes on from JAODXP020000027.1 coordinate 29,326,954, forward strand.
TCACTTGCCAGTTGCCTAAGTCTTGGTAGAGTTTCTTTAATTAGCTTTGTCGCCATTCTCTGACCAATGTGAAACGAAGATCAGCTGGGTTCACTCCACAATGGAGTGAGTAGAACAGACATAGAAAGAAGGCCAGCACCCAGCATCAGAGAGGACCTGCACTTCCGAGGTCCTTAGCCATCTAACAACAACACATTTCAACAGTGAGACACAACAGTCCCCAGGTTGGCTGAATACTGAGACAATGAAGAATTGGGGCTGAGAAGAACAGCCGGCCGCATTACTTATCCAGAGACTATTATGAATTAGTTGTGACCATGGAAAATGAATGGGACTCTGGAAGTCCCCAGCAGTTGAAAGGAGAGCCAAGAGGCACAATGGACAGTGTAGCCCCAACAGCAGAAAATCAGCTCAGACAACTGCTAAGCTATTTATGGGTGACAAAAGCCAGGCTAAGTTATGCTCGTATCTGGGAGGGCTGATTTGCAGCCCCTCAAACCAATTAACACCTGAACAGCCATTCAGGCCTAATTCCAGATGTGTGTTAACAATTAGGAGTCAGGAAGTCTATCCCTAACAGCAGGAAGAGGTTTCAAATGGCAGTTTGAAGCCCTGAACCTTCAATGTTAGCATTTAAATGCTAGCTCTGCAGCCGGATGTACTATACTGTAGCAGTTTTGTATTTATTTCAAAACGCAATGGTTCACTGAAACAAAGCAGACAATTTAGATTTCAACAAAACTGGATCAAGTGTTGCTTTAGAACGTGAAGAAGCAGCTGTTTACACATAAAACGCTATAGATGAATGGGAGGGTGTCTGGTGATTAAGAGGGCTTTTTCCTTCTCGGTTTAGGGCTCCCTTGGGAAGAGGTGGCACATGAGCGCACTCTGATCCTCTGCCCGAACCCCGCCTTCGCCAGATTGTCGCTGCATGATGCTGGCGCCAGCGGTTTTAGCATAGCACCTTTCTCAACATTCCCATCGTCGCCCCCTTCAGTACGGAGGTGTTTGGCGCATTTTTGTCTCCTCATTAGCGCAGCTACAAAGCCCGGCGCCGCCAACCACCAATCCCGATCCAAAGTAACAAAGGGATGGCAAAGGATACGCTGACATAGCACCCTTTCATGAAAGTGCTTTGATCTGTCACTTACACTTGTGTAGATTGTTTTTTTTTTTTTTTTTTTTTTTAAATTCTGTTGTGTTTCTACAGTTGCAAAATGTTCCGGTGTATAATCAAAAGCAATCATGAGCATAAATGTGTGTTTTATTGGCTGGGAGGTTACCACAAGAGGATCAACATGCCATGGCAGGCTGTAGACTGAAACACGAGGCAGAAACCTCACAAACAAACAAATCAAGCAGGGGCCATACACTAAGGATGAGAGGCTAGAAATAACAGGTATGAGATTAGCTACAAGGTACATTGGATTACGTGACATCACACTCCTTTTCAAAAGACCCAACTTTGCACCATCTGTCTATTGGGACTCAATTACTTACTCTCTTAAATGCATAACACAGTAATGAAGACTATTGACTGGCTAATTAACTGATTTATGTGGAAAGTAATCGAGTACCAAATGATCCTTTTGGGTGGAGACGAGGTCATTAATGGTGGTCTATACATTATTCATATGTATAGAGTCTGTGAGTCTACAGGCAATTGGATATGTGGGGGGAGGTAACCTCCACTCCTCCAGAAGAATACCGCCGAAAGAAAGGCCACAATAGTCATGAAAGGAAGACTAGAACGATCGAGTAGTGTTAAAGTGGTGTTTACAAGCAGAGACATTGACCAAGCCCTAGAGATTCTTCTGAAAGCAAGGCTAATACCAACTGCCAGATCTTCAAACGCTGCCAAGAAAAATACGTTCAATGCATGTCCAAACAATCACCCCATTAAAACTGCACTCACAAAGCTGGCTGGTCCTTTTTAGCACAGTCCAAAAACAATACTATCATTGCTGTCAGGACTATACCAGGACTTTACATGCATTTTGTCTACTCTCCCGTTTTTGCTTTTATGACCCAAGCAGTAGTTTCAAACCAAATGCAGTCTGACCCCTTGAATTCTTTTCTCTTTTCTTACACTGGTGGTTAATGGCAATCTAATGTTTTTAATACTTTCCAACACAGATTTACAAGTTTTTGGTGATTCTTGCTTGCCCAAATGCCCTTGTTGGGAAAACAGGCCTGATCTAATTGCTTTGTTCATCAGTGTGAGGCCTGAACAATGAAATATGAAAAGAACACAAACCCACTCACTGGCCCACTACTCCCCAAGGCAAGATCATGTTGCGACACAGCTGGCTTAGAGCAACAGGCTTGGCAGTTCATGCGATATGTTCCGAGCAGTCATCTAATGGTTTTATTATATGTGTGTGTGTGTGTGTGTGTGTGTGTGTGTGTGTGTGTGTGTGTGTGTGTGTGTGTGTGTGTGTGTGTGTGTGGAGAAAGGATCGTTACTTGGCAACAGCATTTTTACAGTATGTGAACTTGTCATTGGTAATGATGTGTAGGGATGATCATGCTTCAATAATGTGAACACTTGGAGATTAAAAACAAAAAAATTAATCCATTGTTGAAAAAATAATCATTGCCATGGTTATGGTTATTGTTATTTAACAAACCTATTTTTACAAAGTGATGTACTCTTGAATAATTGAGTATTGTGTGCTAAAACTGCTGGAACTTTGTTTGAAAGTTTGGAAGCACTAAACTTATTATCCATCACCATGTTTTATTTTTACTGAACAGTCTGAAAACACAACAGGGCTGCCTTCAGTAGTGGTAGGATTCTGTTTGTTGCCATGCCCTCATGCTGATTACAATGTTATACAGCGATAATTTTTTGCCATGCCCTGATGTTAATTACCATGTTATACAGTAGATAAATGACTGGTACACACAGACACAGACACACACACACACACACACACACACACACACACACACACACACACACACACACACACACACACACACACACACACACACACGGCAGTATGTATATGAATATATACTGTAGGTCTCCAAATGCTGCACCATAAAGAGCTTTATATCGCTCCTTGTGTGCCACAAACAGGTTTGGTCATGTAGGCAGGCTCTCTGGATAATTGTGCACTGAATTTTCCCTCAGAGATGCAGAGTTAATAACTGTATGAAATCAACAACATCAAGAACACACAAGTCAAAAAAATCAGATGACCCTTTAAGGACCTGTGTAGTGACTGCTGTTCTCTCCCCAGCCTCATCTAAAGCAGGCTATCTGAGGATGCTGGGCCTTGGGGTCCGGGGAGAGTGGAAGCCCTCTCTGCTATTCTGTGACAAAGTGTCACATCTGGAAGTGCTCCCTGGCCGCTAAGTCCTCTTGACAGTTTATGAGGCGACCCCTGACTTACGCGTGGTCACTAGGTCACCTGGGCTGCTAATGGGGGTTCTTGGCATTGCGCAGGGGGAGGGTGTCGGGGGACTGGGGACGTGTGAATTCCAGGAGGGGTGTTCAGGCCTTTTTAATTGGTGCATGGTGGTAAATACATGAAGGATTATGAGCCATAAATGGGAATTTATGTGCCCATTACAGCGTCTGCTGACGAGGCCTGGACTGGATAGGCACTCATTACCTGAGCATTTACTGGGGCCAAGTCTTCACTTCCTAAAGCCTGCAGAGGCAACACAGCCTCCCCCGATGCCAGGGCTAGGCTGTTTTTTTGTTTTGTTTTTTTCTTATGGTTAAAGATCAACAGAGCAGAATTGTACAGCCGTTCAAACATGAATCATAAAAAATACTTTATTCATACTGTATCTAAATTTGAAAAATTATTAGTTAGAGATCCCTGCTGTAACATAAGCGATATTCCTAATAACTGCTTATTTGATAAATTTAAGATCGTTCCATGTAATTTGCAAAACATAACATCAGTCTGGTAAAGAGATTGAGATGGTTTACCCCAAGTAGCGTGGATGCCAATAACATTACTTCACAGAGAGAAGAAAATCAGCTCAGTAGGATAAACAGAGACAGGTCATAACAGACCTTCTGAAAATGTGATTACTACTAGAGTGATTTACTAACTGCGAAGAATCAATCAGAAAGTCAGAAATAGTTGGACTGGACCGAACTCTTGTATAACAGTAGTTAGCAGCAGTACACAGATTAAGAGCAGATGCCTCCTGCAGAACACAATCTTGCCATGTATAAGTATTCAGATTCCCGGGTCCCATGTGATGTGGGATGTCAGAGTGGGTCTGGTGGGAGAGTGGGATTTAGAGAAAATACGTGAGTTTTTAGAAACAGCCCAAGGGGGAAAATAAAATATGCTTGTGTAGCCGGAGCCGTTCTCACCGCACTCTGTGACTAACCCACGACATGGGAGTAGAACGCTCTAACCACTGAGCTAAAAGCTCAGGCTTCCAACTCAGCAGTTACAAGCGTTCTTGAAGGACTAGGGGATGTGAGGATGTACAGTAGCCTACATGTACTACCGCTAGCTAGCCGAGCTAATTGAATCTGTTACACTTGCGGTCGCAAGCTTTAGGAGAGAGAGCAAATTGTTGAACTGGCCTAATTTGACCAACCGATAAGAAATGGTGATTCTCCAGAGTGGGTGCATGTCTGTGGCTCTCAACTTTTTATAGCACATTATACTGTATGTGTATATCCCTCCAAGGACAACTTCATAGTGATCAGATGGTGGCAATAGACTATCAAAAGTGTAGGCACACCAAGAGTAAAAGACTGTGTAATGTGAATAAGAGTTTAAATAACCACATAATAAAATAGAACCAAATGCCATAAGCATTGAGGGAACATTTTCCACATATGCACTTTGGCCTTCAGCATTGTGAATCATGTGCGCTCTGATGGTAATAGTCAGCGCATAAATACAGTGAGGCCTAGACTGCTGAAATAGAGCATTGTGTGTCCCACTGTCATCTTGCCCACTCTTCTCTGAATTGCATCTGCACTCCTGTGCAATAAGGTCAGCCATGGAACACTCCGGAAACACACAGGGCTTGTTCTAGCTCTCCTTTCCTTCCTCCCATTACATTTGTTCTCTCTTTGTCCCTCTGCCCTGCCAACACCTGCACTCATTCTCCCACACCAGCTCCATTGTCTGTCACAGTTCCTGCTCCACGGCCCCAGCTCCAGCTCCACAGGGGGATGTGCATGTCGGTAAAGGAGAGGCAAGCCAGACCACTTTCTTCCACTGAACCTGTTAATACCATGCTTTCC
>JAODXP020000027.1:29337189-29339689 GCA_027497455.2 Sardinella longiceps
CAAAGTATTCTTTTTTTGTTTTGATAACTGCTTTGTCCTCTTTTTATTTTTTGGATGAGCTTCAAGAGGTAGTCACCTGAAATGGTTTTCCAACTGTCTTGAACAGTCATTCTTTCCTAGAGATGCTAAGAACTTGTCGGCTCTTTTGCCTTCACTCTGTGGTCCAGCTCACCCCAAACCATCTTGATCGGGTTCAGGTCCAAAAGTTTGCCATAATCTCACACTTTTTTTGTTAAGCACATAATTTCATATGTATTCATGCATAATTTTGATGCCTTTAGTGAGAATCTACAATATAAATTGTCCTGGAAATAAATGAATCGCTTTGAATGAGGGGGTGTGTCCAAACTTTTGGTCTGTACTGTACGATACATACTGTATCTCTCACGTCTGCAGACCTGCGTGACAAAAAGCATACAACTTATCCTTCTCTTGACTCCTTGGAGCCAACATTGAGACAATAAGATGCCTAATGGCTATTTATAGCAGGCGTTCACACTGGCCTCCACCAATCATCTTCGAGATGCTCGGCGGAGAGATTGATTGGCCGAGGCCTGTCAAAATTAGACAGTTTGCCGCTTCACCTGGCAGCTACCATTTTTCTCCTGTCCGAGCGACAGAGGAACAGCAGATAAGGAGAGATGATGGAGAAAGAAAGGGTGAGAGATGGAGCAGATGTGGCAGGTGAACATGGGGATGAGCTGGCCCACAGCACAACACACACACACACACACACACACACACACACACACACACACACACACACACACACACACACACACACACACACACACACACACACACACACAGTACAGCACAGCAGGACTGAGGAGGGAGACTTTTGGTAACCAGTCACCCTACACACCACATCTGCTGAGAGGATTAAACTCTCCTGAACAAATTTGAAAAACGACAAGTAAAAAGTTGTTGCAGAGACCATGGCGAGACATTGACATCAATGTGTGTGGCAAAAAAATGACACTCACTTTCAATGAGTCACAGTGAAACATACTAGAGCAATTGCAACACCTACCATGTACCATGGGAGAACAAAAAAGGTAGCTGAGGAAAGAAAAAAAGAGCCCTGCTACATGGGCAGATAGCTGTGAAGCTAAGCACAACCCTCAAGGCCACAATAGGCCCAAGAAATGAGCCCTGACTGATTTTAAAGAGTGTTGGAGAGGTCGTTATTCCCAGTGGAAAGTAGAGCGCTCTCCAGCGAGGTCTCCGAGTGTGACTGGAGCACTGGGCGGGAGCTTAATGGTGTCCAGACGAGGGGAGGAGGAGGAGGAGGGGGGGAGGGGAGGCTAAGAGGGGAGGATAGCAGTCCTCCAGGAGAGCTCATTATTATGAACACCACCTGCTGAAGCAGACGCCTAGCTGCCCCCACCAGCCACACACCTCCCACCCTCCCACACCACCCAGAGGTGCTCTGGACCCGTACGTTACACCCCTTTAGCCGCATCCAACTGCCACCTTACGCCACAACAAGCCAGCAGTGAGGACAAGTACATAGACATGGACTACAGGCTGTTCAGGTGAAGACCAGGGGGATACTAGTTTCACGAAAATATATTCTGCAGGCCTCAAATACAATTCACAGAGTGATTTAGCAAAAGCAAACAGTCACATGTTCCACTACAGCTCTCTTGTTCCTCCCTTTCTTTTCCACGTGAGTGAGAGGAGTGAGTGTTTGTGGTCCTTTTCAAACGGGGCAGAGCTGAGCTTAGACAAACAAACACACAATAATGCCTCAAGACACTCGCAAAAAATAACTCCTGTAGACAATCACCATCAGAATACCACATACGTTCATGGAGCATGAAGATCTGCACAGAAACACAACACCACCCTCAAGGCATTTAGGTCCTTATACAGTATATGTGCCATATCACACTGTAGTTAAGGGAAAGGCACTGTTCACTCACTGCATAATGCACTGAAGGCATGCAACCATATAGCCTATACATGAAGCTGAAAGAAACATATATGACGGAACTAATGACTTGAGCTTCAGAGGGGGAAGGTGCTACATTATTATAAGCTAGATTAGCTTCAAATATAGCCTCTCATATGCTCTAAAATTAGTAACAATAACAAAGATGAACAAATTGAAAACATGAGAATGTGAAAACAATTACTGTCTTACGATGTCTTTCAAATCTGAAAAGTGAATGATGAATTTCATAAGTATGAGATCAAAACACGGTTATTCAACAATGAAAAATTATTTGCAGTGAAATTCATTTCCTGAGTATACATTTGACTGCACCCGATCTCAGGATCTTGATCTTCTCTTAAATGAGCCATGGGGACCGCCTGTCAGAACTGGGCTAATGTATGAAGCCATTCTGCTAGAACACCAGGTCCCAGAGGGATTTGTCCTCTTTACGCATGCACGTACAGTCACACGCACACACAAACGCCCACACACACACTTAAGCTTTAAAGTGTAATAATTCATAACTTTTTCATACTCGCTTTTCATGAAGAGGGCAGA